>JANQAP020000248.1:900116-911468 GCA_026874005.2 Erythroxylum coriaceum
CTTGCCTTGGTATTTTAGTTGAATCTTTCAACTTAGGCATAATATCTAAATTGAATTTTTATATTAGACACAATTAAATATATATATATATATATATGTATATTCTTTTATGAAGTTGAATATTGAATATTGCAATTATATTTTCATTTGTTATAATTCAAACTTCTAAGTCAAAACTTGCCTTGGTATTTTAGTTGAATCTTTCAACTTAGGCATAATATCTAAATTGAATTTTTATATTAGACACAATTAAGGATGTCTCTATCAAAATTGATCCTTTTTTTACTCTTTAAATATTGAATAGCACTCTCTGGTGAGAAAGTTTGTTAATCTTAATCATATTCATCTTTTTAACTAGGTTAGCGTAACACACGATACATTATATTATACATTTTTGGTTAATAGATTTATTTTTGAAGATTCCAAAAAAGGGGAGAAAGTTTGATGATTAGATTTAAGGAGAGTGATAACATTAAGGGAGAGTGATGAAATTTAGGGTGAGTGATTCTTTTGTCAATTTTGTATTTAGTGCAGTTTATATGATATGCTTGGGTAAATTTTTGTTATCCTCATGTATCTCTTTTTTCTTTGAAATTGAATTATGCTCTTTATATTGAATTATGTTTATGTATGAATTAAAGGGAAGCCAATTGCTGTCTTGATATTTATTTGAGTTCTTTGTTTTATTATTGCTGTTCTCTAATATCACAAGTGTTTTTTCATTATCAAAGAGGGAAAAATGGTTGAGCCAAGGGAGGATAAATTGATGTTTTGGTGATAAAAAAGCATAATTACTACTAATGTGTTTGTTATTTTAATGAAAAGAAATATTACAATAAAATGAAGCCATAAACTTAAAAAGACAGTGTATGAAGTTAAATAAGAGAAGTTAAAGTTTACAACCAACGAAATGGAGATCAAAACAAGAATAAAAGAATATCAAGCCTTAGTAAGGTCATTTTACATTTTGTATTATTATTTTTAATCTAACTTGGTTAATTTGATGATTCAAAAGGCTCACCACGATAAACATTTTATTTTACTTTATTACATGAGTATTTTCATTTATTAAGAGGCATTGATGCTTCTAGTTTTTATATAAAAGCCTCTTGATCTTTAAAAAAAGCTCTGTGGAACATTTTGGTAAGTGTTTAATTCATGTTTGCATTAATCAAATTGAGTTTGAGCATTTGAAGTTGTTAACGTCATGGTTTTTAGGTGATTAGTCAACCTACATAGGTCAGTATTTGACTAATATAAGTTAAATTTGTAATATTTAATGTATCAAGAATTTATAACAATATTGGTTAATGTATTAATCGACCAATGTGCCATATTAGTTTATCAATATATGTTTTAGTCAACCATTGTTCCAATAGCTAGTGAATCTAGTGCTCTAAATACATATTAGCCATTGACCATTGCACTGTAGATAGTCATTATAACTACTAGTTCTTGGCTTTAACAACTAGCTAAGGCCTCAAAATACTATAAATAAGTGTTTTTTCATTATTTGTTAAGAAGGTTTTGGTTATTGTATACACACATTTCAAAAAGTTTTTCAATCATTTGAGCATCATTATCTTATATTTGTATGAGCGAGCTATTTTATGTTATTAAGTTAATAATTTAGATATTTTTAAGTTGTAATACTTTGTGAGAGTGTTGAATATTGTACTTGGGGAGTGTTCTAAATGGGGTTAAGGTTCCTTTTCACTTTGGAAAAAAATTGTCAGAAGAGTTCCTCTTTATAAAAAAGGATTACACGAAGGTTATTCTTCACCTTAAAGGGAGAAATTATAGTGGGATTTAGGCAAAGGTTGTTTATCGAACCACTATAAGTATTTTCTCATTTCTATCGTCTTTAAGTTATTGTTCAATTATTTGATTAATTTATATAAAGCAATTTCCTCATACTTATTTATATTAATTGTTGCTAATTGAATATATTAGTTAGAAAAATTGTTAAATTTTGTAAACAACCACAAAGGTGTAGTTAATAACTACATAATCCGTTAAGCTAAGAAGTTATAACCATAGTTCCTCATTTGAATTTTGGTCCTTTTTATACCTTTTCATGTTGTCTTACATCTATATAAAAGACAAAATTTTATTATGGTGTATGTTTCTAAAATGTCTAAGATGATTACTAAATTGAGATATCATATTTGAATATGCTTCAGTCAAAAAAAAATTTCTCATTTAAGATAAGATTAGTTCTTATTTGCTAATGACAACTATTGTTCTGAGTTGTGTCAAAGGTCCACCAAATTTGTACTTTTAAAGATAGTTGGTCTATTAATCCTTTTGTTTCTTTCTATATATAGATGAATGATAAATGCTTGAAAATAACTAAAAGGGTATCTTATAGTTTTTCAAAGAAATTCTTTATAATATGGATATAATTTCAATATATATATATATATATATATAGTTTATAGTTCTTTTTATTTAAAGATAATATAAATTCATATATTTGTTGAAGTTTGCTTATGTCCTTTTTACAATGCTCCCTTTCAAATTTCTAAACAAACAATAAACTATTTCTAAAGTTGCCTCACCCTCTTCATTTTTAGTTTGAGTTATATAACTACTCTTTGTTTCCTTATCTTCTGACTTTCTTCATTATTTCATTTGTTGTATTTTCTTCACCTTTGGGTTTGTTTCTTCTATTTTTAATTCATTCATTCCTTTTTCTTGATAAGAAGTAAGGATAACAACTTTATGAAATAGATGATGATATTATGTTTGCTAATAATTATTATGGACAAGCAATTGTATACTTAAAAGTTTTTATAATCTATTAATGTATGTAAATGTTGCATAAGTTTTGGAACTCAAGCAAATTTTGCTTAAAGACTTATGTATTCTCTGACTTTGTAGAACTTAATTTACCATTAAGATGTTATATTGGTTTAGTTAAACATTTAATTGGTTTAAGTCTGAAATCATATTTTAGAAGATTAGTTTTAATTAAACATCATCTTTTAGAAGATTATTTTTAATTAAAACACTTAATTACTTATTTATTTCTTTTTATTTATCTTTCTTATTTGATGTACCTCAGAGTTAAGTTTCAATTTTCGTATGGTATGACTTTCAAATTTACTTCTTCTATGCATTATGAAAGAGGATAAATGTATATATTTAGAGTAGAGCTAGATTATTTAACCATACTACATTTTATATATATGACAAAGGACTTAGGCTATAGAGAGGTTAAAGAGTTCAGTTACAAATTTTTGCAAGAGTTTTTTAAGGATGGCATCAGAGATTTAAGAAGTGACGTGCATATCATCGATGTATTCAATTTAATTTAAATGAATGACTATGAGATTGTTGAGGTATTTATAGACAACATTGAACATCCTAAAAGGATGTTTAAGAGAGGGTGAACATGTTGAATGTCATATTATAAAGAGTGATTATGCTACTTCCTGAGTGTGTGAACAATTTGTTTATGCTACTAAGGAGGGTAAACAAGGTGATTGTGAGGTTATAGAAGGTGAACAGTATGCTTTTGGAGAGATGAATAGTATGTCTTGTTCTATTAAAATGGAAGAATAATCTGCTTGTGCTTCCACTGAGGCTCATACAACCACAATTACAGATAAAAGTGATTTTCATGATCCAATATATAAGGGTAATGGAGAAGCATTTAATGACTTTGATGATTCTAGTTCATTTGATGAGGCAGATGCTTAAAAGGCTATCAAAAAAGCTAACAAGTTTCTTTATGGGAGTGCACAAGATGTCCTAATAAATAATATTGCATATATGTAGGCATACTCAACATATGAAGCTTCAAATGAGCTTAGGATCAAGAATGATAGTTTAGATAAAGAACGAAGAAGAAGGCCTAAGTTTCCACAATTTAAAGTAGATAAGGATATGATGAAACCAATTGATTTAAATTTTAGTTTTTTTTATTCAATTAATGCATTTAAACAAGCTCTAATCCAATATGTTGTTGAGAAGGGTTTTCATTATGTTTATATGAAGAGTAAGAAATTTAGAGTAACTACGATTTGTGAAAAGGGTTGTGGGTGGACAATACGTGTCTCTCCAATATAACATGGTACTACATTTCAAATTAAGACATATTAATCCATCCATGACTATAAACAAGAATAATATATCAAAGAACATAAGTTGCTTTAGATTGCAAAGCAACACCTCCTATATTTTATAGATTGCCTTATATAGAATATTATTGGGTTTAAGTGTGCACTTTTATGGGACTTCAATATTAAAATAGATAAGATAACATATAAGGTGAAGAACTTTGCATTAGAACTATTGATGGGTGAAGAGGGGAAGCAATTTGAGAAATTAAGGAGCTATGGATTAGCTATATTATAGTACAACTCGAGTAGTTCTTTTATAATCAAGTATCTAGGAGGATTATTTAATTCCATCTACATATGCTTGGATGCTTGTAAAAAGGTATGTTGGATGCTTTTTAGTCTATAATATATTTCAATGATCATCACTTTAAGGGAAAGCATGAAACGCAGTTGCTGTCAACTATTGATCTAGATGTAAAAAAGAATATGTTTCCAATCATGTTGGCCGTAGTTAGAATTAAGAATCAAGTATCCTGAAAATGGTTTCTTGGATGTTTATAATAAGATATCAAATACTACGTGGATCATAATTGGGTTTTTATTTCTAATCAACAAAAGGTAAATTCTAAGTTTGTCTCTTATCATATGAAAATGCTCTTTATATTTTCTCATATTAACTTTCACATTCTTTTATAGATATCTCCTAAGTGAAAAAACAATTTTAATGTGATTTCTTTATAACAAGGTTTAAAACATATCTTCAACAATGATATGGTTGGTGTCGAATACAAATATTGTGTTAGACATATCTATGCCACGTTTAAAACAAGTTTAAGATAACGAAAGCTATAAAGAATATAGTGTAGAATGTGACAAGATTATGGTAGGTATATGATTGTTTTATTTTGCTACATAAGAATTTGAATAATGATATACTTATGATTTTAAACGTATATGATTGTTCAAGGAGTGTATATAGTTGTTCAACAAATGAATAAGTTTTCATAATTTCCCAATTTCAAATTCATTGTGATTAGTGATCATTCTATTATATAACCATACATATGTCTTATTATTGATGTGCTTTGTATTGCCATAAGCTCCTTTTTCTTTGTCATGAACCTAATGAATTGACGTATTTTTTGTGGTTGACTGTAGCCTACAAAAAATTTTAGTATCTAATGTTATAAATTAATGGCACGAATTCTTCATTTGTTCACTTAATTATAACTATTCTATTAAGTTTTTACATACTATATAAGGAAAATGGTTAATAATAGTTTAGATTTAATCTCCTCTCCATGAAATTGTCACGCTATGAAGTTGGAAGTCATCATATGAATATTTCTATAGAATATGTTTGGTATTGAAATTTGAATATTCTTTGAAATGCTTAAGCTTCATATCACTATAAATGTTTGAAGCTTGACTAAGGAATGAACTCTTTTATCTTTTATAATCATTTTGCAGTAAATAAATTTTTGTGGCATTCTATTTTTAGTTAGATTTAATTCTAGTAGAAGGTGATAAACCAAATGTAAAGCTATTTTAGAATATTTTCACTTTTTGTTCATATAGATGAGAGTTATTTCAGTGACCTCTAATCATATGGTTGCAACAACAATGTTCATTATGATTAGTCTTTTTTTTTTGTTCTCATCTATCTCTATTTATTTATTTTACAATTAAGGCTATGGAGTAGATATGAGTTAGCCCAGACAGTATTTGTTTGAGATTCTCATTAAATTATTGACTCATTTTTGCTTTATAACTATTCAAAAACTAAAGTTTCATACATGTGCATATGTTTTCTTTTCTCCTAACAATAATACCATTAATAAATATAAGAATGCAAACTGGGACATAAGAGCTACAATTGATATGCTTCAAGAAATATGAATTAAATATAAAAGAATTCATAGAAATTTGCCACAAATACATACAAAAATCATTATTATTTATTTCTTATATTTTTCTTATAAGTTCGCTATAGTGTAAGACCTAATGGTGATGAAAAATATCACCCAACTACAAATCAACAATTTTTGTAATAATATATGACCTTGTTGTTTCTATAATTTGTCGCTGATCCCCTAAAACTCATGTATTACATTTATACTTGTTTTTATGAATTTTTTGTATCCATACAAATTACTTACCTTTTTTTTGCTTTACAAATAATGTGTATGCAGTATCATAAGTACAAAACATAAATTAATTAAGAAAATTATATTTAAAATTATCCTAAATTGAGCACATCCATAAAATCGCCTTCCTAGGTTGAATTTGGTCCAAGAAATCCTCATAAGTGTTATCAATCTATAGTCATAAGTCTTATTGGTTGTACTCGTAGCAGAATTTTTAGCCCTCATTTCCTTAATTAAAAAAATATTTTTTATAACCATAACTCTATGCACAATCATTGGTAGATCCAAATCCCAGATTAGAAATTAAATATGTTACTATAGTGGATAATGCTCATAGAATAATTAGGGTCATTCTACTCTATCTTGGAACATTTGTAGAATTTACATGACATTGTTGACGTAGTCAAGAAAACTTTATATATGTTAAATCAAGGTCAAAATTATAACTTAAGAAAAAAAAAGATCATGATGCCAAATTAGTAAACATCCTTAAAATAATGATAACCACATGATGCATTACCTAATCCAAAAAGGAATAACTCGTGCAACCTACATGATTAAGAAAGCAAAAAGCAAGCCAAACAACTATAAACACTTTATAAGACATGCCATTAACCCCTAAGGAGAATCTAATAACATTCAACTAAGTGGCATGTGGTTATATAAATAATATTGGTAGAATTTATCTAAATGACCAGAATTCAAGGATCATGAAGTAATTAATTACACCCTTGTCTAAAACAATCTACGACGACTCAAACAACTCATGCAAGGACTCAACTCTAATGTATTCAACTGCATTTCTAAACGCAATACCAAAAGCATTACCATGAATTAACGTATATCTTTATAAACGTCTTTTTTGCATTTTTAAGAAACCAATGCTGGAGGACATAACTTCAATTGACAAAATAAACGGGACACAAAGACCCAAATGGAAGAGGCGAACTCTAAAACATTATTTGGTGCCTAAAGCAAGAGGGAAATAAATCATACCTTTATTTAGGTTTTGAACTCTAGTTTTAAGAGAGTCTATTTTTGAAACATCGAGCAATCCAACCTCCCAATATAAACATGAAGCAACCCTCCTACATCCTCTGTTGCAAACATAGTGCAACCCATCTAGAATCTAACCATCAACTCCAAATCTCCTCAGATGAAGGCATGCAATAATTTTCAAAGAGAATTATGTCTAATTTAGGTTTTCCTTTACCAAACTAGGTTAATTATAATCTAATTTTGGTTAGGTAAATTAAATTTGGTGAGTCGGGTTTCTTTGCTATTCCGAGTCCAATTAAGCTTATATATAAAAAGGCTATATTATCCAATATGAGTGATCGAGATTTTACCATATAGGATTAGCTATTAATTTTTTAAGAAAATTTCATTTGTTTTTACACTTTGAAATTTGAATAACGAAAAAGGAAAGGTGCTTTCTAGTGCTTTAATGGCTTTCACAACCCACACAATAATGACAAAAATTCACCGCTTTTTGGTCAGAAACAGAAAGGCATCTTTTATCTTTTTAAAAGTTTTCTTTTATCATTCTTTTCAGTTTGACTTCCAAGTGACCGTGACTTCACGTTGTCAATATTCTGCATATGTTGATGCATGGTTGCATTTGCATGCATGAGCTTGGTCTTGAAAGGAGTCAAACTTTTGCTTCTTTCTCCGTTTCTCCCATCTATGAATGCCAGAGAAAAGTTCAAGCCCGCTGGAAGATGGACCATTTAGAACATCGCCCACTAAGGTGCCCAAAGGGCTAGTAAAAATATTCAAATATTAATTATTAACTGCAAAAGATGAGAGATACCATATGCCACCATGAGTGGACCGCATGAACAAATTTCAAGGCGACGGCCGCAATTATGCTTCAGAATCAACTCGTTGACTCTAGTGTTCTACGAGCTTACTCAGTTCTTTGATATTGGTTTTTTTATATATATACATTAGGTATCTCAGTTTTGTCAAACTAATCTTAAACTCTTAAGATCCTATTTCAGAGTCCTAAAAGAGGTAAATCTAAAACTTCAAGGTTTCTCAGATTCTTGCGTAGCCTGTACACTTCTGCACATAAGGAATCGTAACATACTGATTGATCGATTGCTGATTGATCACTGCTTCCCCAGTCAGCATCAGGTTCCCATCAGCCCCAAGTTTCCAGTAGTTTCACACTCCCACATTGTCACCAAAAGCGAAACGTCCACAATTGATCCGACCAAGGAGCATTTCTAGAGAGTTAGAGGATCATCAATAGGAAAAATTCCTCCTCTCCTTCCTTTGATGACTCGAACTCAAAACCTCCTATAAAAAAAAGACTTAAGTGAAGAGTTGAAACTTATTGGGTCACTCCTACTTAGCCTTTGATATTGGTTTTTGTTCACACTATCAGGTGATCTTGGACAGAGTTTGTCCTAATGGGTTATATTTATGTTGCACTACCTGAAATAGTAGAATGCCTTAACTTTTGGAAGTACTGTACGTTTGTTCTAAGATCAGTTCTTAATGAGTTGCATTAGTAATAGTCTGATGACCTTGTACTCAAAAGTCCCAAACCCCAACAAGGTACGAGAGAGAGAACGCCTACATTCTAGACATACGGAGATAGAAAGAATTATAGTACTTCCATCGTAATAAAGCAATGATGAGATGATAAGTACCACTAGAACATTATCTGAAAAGCTGCATGCGCTGTGCAGTTGGAAGTTTCAAATAGTTGAAGACTTAAAATAGCTAAAGAAATGTGTACAAAAATTCCAGTCCCATCACCCAGAAAAGGTTGCTGCTCAGGCAAGAAAAATTTGCTAACCTTTTGACCAGATTGAGGTCTAGAGAATCTTAGCCTTACCTTTTGAAATGAGGCTGCTTTTGACGAGAGTGAGAGAACTTGTGTGCCTGATATTGTTGCCTTTGAAAATTCATCTCCCAAAAACTAGTACATATCTGATGTATCTCAATAATGTGGGAGTCAATTTTTCAAATTGTGGTTCGCCATTGTTGTTGTAGAATGTAGAGTACTATGACAACGATTTTTTTTTTTTGGAAAAATTAGACTATGATGACTACGATTGCAACTTAACTAATGCGACTATCGTTGCTACTATAATGTATCGTGCCAATTCGATCCTGCTAGCGATTTTCTGTAATTGTAGGCAGGACAGAAAATTGGAGCTATAAAAGATAAAAGTAATGCTCCTGTGCATGTCTTTCCATGAAATCTCAAGTAAAGCTGAGGTTTATGGTTCAATTTATTTCCTGTTCCTTGGCATCCTCAACTGCCGTGGTGGAGAAACGAAGACCCTTTTGTTTAAGACGGGCAATCTTCTGACTACGGAGACGTTTGTGGGAGTCATGGGCATGGGAGGAGATGATAGAACCATCAACCATGCATGAAATTGACACTGATAGTGGACCAGAATCAACCAGGCAACGAAAGCAAAAGTTCTTTCAATTCCCCATCTTTTCTCAATAGTATCTTCAGAGATCAAAAGAGGAATCCTTTGGGCCCCCCCTAGGGTCAAAAGAGAGTCTCGCTGACATTCTCCATTTCTTAGAGTCAGACCTTCACGTCTCTCTCATATACGCGTACACGTTTGCCATGCCTGTAATGCGCAAGATACAAATTAAGATAAGCTGTTTTGATCTCTGTTGAGATCTTATCTCCTGCTATGCTTTGCTTTTGCTGAAAGCAAAAGCATTAACGTTGTTCTGATCAATCACACGGCAGAACTTAGCCGCTTTTCATGCTAGTCCAGGCACCAGTCGTTGCTATATTCAGTCATTAGCTGACAATTTGTCACGTCATGCTAACCTTTTTATCCAAACAAAATCCATCGCATCACAATATGATATGCACTAGCAAAGCTTATCTTTCATGCTAACCAACCTTTTTGCACAGTGATGCTTCCCGTAATCAGCAGTCAATCATTAAAGTTACGGGCGGTGTAACAATAATAGCTTGATATAGTTGACCGTAAAAATACAAATTTCTTCTCTTATTTCATTATTTTTCTGAAAGGTTCCCTTATTAAGTTTTGTCAGTAATTTTCACTTATCTGATAATTTTTCAGAGATTAACACTTTACATATGCAGTTACTTCGAAAAAAGTGATTAAAAATTGACAAATTATAAAAGTGATATATGTCAAATATAATATATTTATTTATTTAATAATTTATCTTATTTATATATCATTATTTATATTAAAATATATAAGAATATTTAATATGTAATATCAATTTATTCTATTAAAATTTAAAAATTATTATATTCATTAATTTTAATATTAATATATTTATTAATCTGATATGATAGTAAATTAAATATTTTATCATTTATTAGCATTCTATGATAATGCTAATAAATAAAATAATAAAATTCTCATTTTCTTTCAAAATCTATATTTTTATAGACAAGTTATAATTAACTTGATAGATTTTACTGATAGTAAATAAAATTGCAAGTTTCTTGTTATTTTATTAATTTATCATATTTATATATTATAACTCATATAAAAGATATAAAGAAATATTTATAAGTAATATCAATTTATTTTAATAATAATGCATAATAAATTAATTTATCATATTTTATTAATAGCTAATAAATTTTAAGTAGTTTAGAATGATATTAAGTTTAGCCTTTTATTAAAGTTTTATTTTATTATATAATTATCTAGCATATTAATAAGACATGAAAAATTAGGTGACACTAACACTAAATCCAACAAACGGATATAATAAAGAAAAAGTTAATCAGCGTTGAACTGAATATAACATCTCATGATGATTGTTGATTAATAAATTGAAATTTATATATTTAAAAATATAATAAATTGATAATCTTATATATATATATATATATAATTTGATTTGGGACTAATACAAAAAAAGGTTTTTCGATCGGTGAGACACACTCCTCTTTTCTTTCCTCCCATTTTCTGGCAGAAAATTGTTAATTAATTAATTTTAAGTTAAAGTGAACAGGCACAACCTTCCTTTTTGTAAAAAAGAACGTTACGGAGACGGCCCATGTGACATCCCGTCACCTGTATATATCCCGTTAGAACACATAATTGTGAGACATGTATATGACTTAAGACCAATGAACGTTAGACATAAGTTATGACACATGGTTT
>JANQAP020000248.1:915690-929739 GCA_026874005.2 Erythroxylum coriaceum
TGAACATATTTAAGTGTCAACGTCAATTTAAATTTATAGAACAAATAAATTTATTGAGAATTTGAAATTCTAATAATTTAAAATTAAAAGTGTAACATTATTATAACATTAAAATTAATTTTTATATTATTAAAGGCTAGGATTTAAGATATGTTTTGGTGTAACATTAGGATTTAAAATAATATTTTTTATCACATAGCATATGATATGATTAACTGGTAGCAATCATTAATCAAAAGATTAGTTCTGAATGCTGAATGGTCGACTCTGTGGACAGCAGTGACAGACATTTATAAGAAAATAGTGACAGAGTAACCTAACTGTATGTCTGCATAGTAATGTCAGTCGGCTAAAAGCTCCTATACTTTTGAGAGACACTTGCGTTATTGTGCTAGGGCGGAAATAAAACAACAGACGTATGGTCATTTCACAACCGCGACCAATGTGGAATTCACCATCGTAGTAGAGATTCTGAGCTCCTAGTTTCACTGTTTTCTTTGAAGACTTCAAGACGATCCACTCATCTAATTAAAGGTCCAATCATGTAGCTCGTTTTTACTGTGGAAGCACACATTCAAAGGCATAAAGGAAAAGAGCCCGCCATACTTATGACACTTGGATAACCTGGGATGACTTGTTTTGGTTGCTTAAGGCACAGACCATACCCACATAATAAACTTCTCATTTTTGTGAAGTTCTGCCACTTCTAGCAACCACACGGACAACCTTTAAAATTCCAATAGCCATGCAAGAAAGGGAGAGATAGGGGGGATAGGGGGAGAGAGGCTGAAGGGTGGTTTCATCATTCTGGTTCCAGAATGGGACCCAAGAATTTGGCTTTGGACCAATTGTTTTATGCTTGTTTTTAAGGTTAGAAAGCATCAACTTGTAGAGATTCCTTTTCTAGCTCCTGCCAGTATAAATACACTCCTGCCCCTAACTCCTTCATCACATTCCTCTAGCTCCCTAGTCTTCTCTACTCCTGAGAACTATAGATACTTGAGCATCTGCCATGGATAACAGAAACGAGTCATCGGAGACTTTGAGGTATCCTTCCTCATTTAGTCTTTCTGTCTCCCTTCTCTCTGTGCAGTAGACAAGAGTGAAATGCTATGATATGAACATTCATAGTGTTATTAGTTTATGTGAACAGCCCTATATTAAATTGCGTTGTATCGTTTGTCTGTTGCAGGAATAAATGTGCTGCATGTTTCAGACAATTCAATAGGATGGAACACCTAGTGGAGCACATGAAAATCTCGTTTCATTCAGTTCATGAACCCATGTGTGGAGTCTGTAAGAAACATTGCAGGTCTTTTGAATCCTTGAGGGAGCATGTAGGTCTCATGGGTAAGTTGCTAAATTCTAAATAGTAATATATACTGATTTAGAGTGTTACTTGGGTGATATTAAGCACTATTTTACGTCTGTAGGTCAATTGCCAAAACTAGAGTGTAAAAGTATCTTCACTAGCCGAGGATGTAGATTCTGCTTAGCCATCTTTGATAGCCCTAATGCTCGCAGAGTTCACCAAGAACGATGCCAGCTCTCTGCAGTTCATTCGGTAAAGGTCCAGCTTTGCACTCCATCAATCTTTCCTTTTTGTTCCCTTTCCATTTGTATTTAATAATGTTAGGCTCCAAGTTACCGAGTGATTTCTCTTTCACAACCAATTCCTTTATTGTTGTTCTAGGGTCTACTTGCTCGCATGGCCAATTTAGGCTTCAGAGACAACTTAATTATAGACAATGCTTATGCAAGAGGTCCACAAGTAGTTGCATTGGCTTGCAAGATGGTTGGAGGAGGCAGTGATGGTTCTCTTGACCTTTGTGCAAAGGTTTGCCTCATTGATGAGAACGAAAATATAATCTTCCACGGTTATGTCAAACCACCAATTCCGGTCACAAACTATAGGTAAAAATCTATTACAAGCTTAAGTATAAGCTGTTTCTGATAGTGAGATTTCCTGTGTAACTACAAAAAAGAAAAAAGTTAAACACTATAGTCACGTTCGTAATCACTACTTCCAGGTACGAAACCACTGGCATTCGGCCAGAGTACTTGAGGGATGCAATGCAACAAAGACAAGTCCAAAAGAAGATTCAAGACTTCCTATGTAATGGAGAACCAATGTGGAAAATTCGACCCAAAGGAGGAAAAGCTAGGATTCTAGTTGGTCATGGTTTGGACCATGATCTTGACCGTCTTGAAGTAGAATATCCAGCTGTAATGATCAGGTAATAAAGTCTTTTGCAAACTGATATTTTATGGGATATATATATGGATGGCTATGGGGCTTCTGAATTATTTATGGCGGTGAGGTTATTTCAATGCTTTTGAATTTCACTCATAATACAGAGATACCGCAAAATACCCTCCACTAATGAAAACAAGCAAGCTCAGCAATTCACTCAAGTACCTGACACAAGCTTATCTTGGGTAAGTCGCCAGAAAACAGTAAGGCATGTTCTTTCTCGTACGTTTCCCTGATAGTTTAAGCCTCTAATGACCAAGTACTTTATGTATAGATATGACATGCAAACTGGCATTCAAGACCCTTATGAGGATTGTGTAGCATCTATGAGGCTTTACATGAGGATGAGATCACAAAGTCATATGATAGAAGATTACCCACTTGCTTCTGACCCACAAAACAGAAATAACTTCGCTCCACGGAGGCAAAATGAGCTCGAGAAGATGAGCCCAGAGGAACTGCTAGCAATATCGAGGTCTGACTATTACTGCTGGTGCTTAGACTCGAGGGATTAAGGTGGACATGCATGGAGTTAATTTGGTAGAAGTAGGCCTATTGGCATCATTGGAGGTTATAAGATTGTTAAGTACTTCAGTGTTGATTATCAGTAATTGAAATAAAGTGGAATGTCACACTATAGCGAAAATAGCTACTCTAGAATTTATGCCTTCTACTTTATATGTATTTGTTTCTAATCTGCATAACTAAGCTATAACAGAGGTGCCTACCCTATTTGTTATGAGAAATATATATTTCACAAGATAATTTTATTCTTCATATTTCATGAACAAGAAGTAATAAGTGCTGTAAGTTTTATGTTACAGCAGTTAACCAAAACTTAAGTAGCAAATATATTAATAAAACTAAGGGAGAGAGCAGTTTTGTACCTAAAAATTCTCGTAGTCAACCAAAGTATGGATATTTATGTTGATTCTTCGACATACCTCAGCAACTACTACGTACAGTCACGGGCACGAAACTAACCATTCATGATAATCCTCTTGGTGATTCCGCTGGACCATAGACCCTCAGGTTTTGACGCAAATTTGTGCCAGGGTGACTGATTATAGTGAACAAGAGGCAAGGCCTAAGGTCTTCTGTTGATGCTGAAAACAGCTAGAAGTTGCACCAGTTGTTGGTTCCATACAGGAAACATTGGCCCCAGAACGTTGATGAATGTAAACGTAAAAAAAGATCACTATATGAATTTTCTGTAATATTGTAAATTCATATCTCAAAGCAGTATTAGTCAATCCAAGTTGCTTAAAAATGGCTTAAAGTTCTTCGCAAGGTTATTGCCCTTAAAGCCCATAGTTCCCACAGGAAAACCAGGTTGTACCGTTGAAGTGTAATAGCTACCTGCAAGGCCAAGGAACTAGTATTTTTCTGTTGTTGTTTGCCATTGGGACTGAAAAAGTATAGGTTTTGAAGAACTTGAGCATAAGGCTGTAAGATTAATAGCAAGCGGTGCTTATTATTTTCAAACAGATACACTCTCAAAGCTTTATAACATTTTCTAGTTCACAGGCTACTCGGTTACATAGGAGAATATGCAAAGCACTTTGTTATGGAATAGGATATATGACAACTTTGCCAACAGCTCTGCCAGTTTCAATATAGGAAAATGCATCTACAGCTTGCGAAAATGGAAATGGACCTTTTGGATCAATCAAAGGCTTCACTTTCCCACTCTCCAGGTAAGGTTTCAATTTCTCCAACACAGAGCCATTTGAAGTGACTATGAAAATGACTGCTGGAGGAGTAACAGCACCGAATATTGTCACCACACCTCCACCTTCTTTCACTGCCTTTACTGCCCTGTCACTTTGTCCTGTTTCCATTTTTTGGCTTTAAAGAATTAATCTACCGGTTGTTATTTAACTAGACTGGAGGTCATTCACGCAAACAACAGATCTTATACCTGCACTACGGCCTCCAACACAAGACGGAAAAAAATTTTAAACGCAAATTCTTCAAGTTTTCAGGATTTTATAGATATCAGAATCTTACCAACTGCATCATAAACGACATCAAACTTCTCTGGCAGGTCTTCAAAGTTCACTTTGGTGTAATCAATAGGCATATCCGCTCCCAAGCTCTTAATTAACTCTAATTTCCCAGTGCTGGCAGTGGCAGCCACTTTAGAAGCACCAAGGACATGTTTAGCAAGCTGCATCAATCAGGAAGAATATGTAAAGGATTAAACTTTGATTAAAAACAAGGGAATTTCCAGATTCTTTGTATGTTAATGCTCATTCCTGAATTCTCGAGAAAGATCACAAGGAAATCAACATCAAGAAAGTAAATGACCTGAATAATTAGAGTCCCAACTCCGCCAGCACCTCCTAAGACAAGGACAGTTTTCCCAGCAGAGAGACCAGCTCTTTCAAGGCCTTCATGGGCAGTTTCAATGGCAAGGGGCAAGCTAGCCGCTTCTGCAAAGCTGAGGTTTTTAGGCTTATGAGCCAATAACCTCTCCTCAACAGCTGTGTACTCAGCTAAAGTTCCGTGATTTTTCGGTCCAACTAAAGCTGTCTCATTAATGTCTCCATATACTTCATCTCCTTCCTTAAACTTCTTGACTTGGCTTCCCAGTTTGACCACCACACCAGCCACATCATAGCCTGGAACAGTCTGTGAAAAGCCAAAAACTTTGAGGGAGCAGATCAAGAAAAAAAAATTACATATTATAGCAGAGAAATAGATTCTTACAGGTGGGGGAGAATCAGTTTCCTTAAACATTCCTTCCATTCGTTTGAAATCAACTGGATTTAGTGATGCAGACACAACCTTGATCAGAACCTGATCTTCTTTCAACTGTGGTACTACAATGTCTGATTTCAGTTTTAAGACGTTGGTTGATTTGCCATAGTCTTCATAAACCCATGCCCTGATTTTGGATGGAATTGTGTTAACAGTAGTGATTGCCATGAAAGTGGGAGGTAGAGATCTGTCTGGCAGTCTGGCTAGAGTTTTTTTTTTTCTTTTTGCCCTTTGATAGGCGAGATATTTTGCATTGGCTATAGAGTTAGGTCGATGGAAATGACTCCACTTGGTCTTTGCTTAGGACAATAGCAATGGGTGGGTCCTTAATCTACATGGACGCATTTTAGCCTCTTAATTTGGCACTGAATTATGTTTTCGTGCTTTGCTTTATCAATTGTCACTTCGATTTTACTCTTCAGTGTCACAACTGTCTGGGGATTTACCTGCCTGCCACCTCATTGGATGTTTGGTTTAACCTGATACTTACCAATTATTGGAAACGAATTCCATTCTGGATTCGTATTCAAAAGTAAATTACATTCATTCATATCATTCGCAAACAAATATCCAATCATCCAACAAGATACAACATTTGATTAAAATATTAACATAAGAAAAGCCCGCCCCAAATGATTGCTTGCTTGCATAACATCCATATTGTTCATGCTAAAACCTTTGCTACGCATGTATATACCCTGTGAACGTCACATCAGATCATATATCACAAGGGAGTGAAAAGCGTATAACCAGAAATGAGGGAGCTTAGTGCAAAAGCTAGAAATGCTAGGAGGGACAGTGCCACAGATCCCCTTGCCATTGTAGGGAACTTGTCCTCCCCCCAGTTGGACTCCCAATTCTCAACTCGAAACGCAGCCGAAGAGGCTGCCGACAAAAGAAGGTATGCCAAAACCTGACCATGTTATAAGAAATCACTTCACTTGCCCAATTAGTATTTAATATAAGCAATTAAATTTTGTAAAATTTTTACACTCATACTGTTATGGATACAAATGAAGTATTTATATTTATCACCACGACTTTTATTTTTTCACCGTTAGTAAAAAAATAGCCTCATCAAAGGACTGATATTTAATAAGTGACTAATATATACATATATTCTTTAAATTACCAAATAATATAGAAGAATAATGACTAAATTTATTAAAAAACTTAAGTTTGAATTTTTTTTAAATATTAAAACGAACAAAAATAAAATATGATTAAAATAAACTGCAAATAAATAAAAATTGTACAGATTTATGAAAACATTTATACACATAAAAGTAATAATTATAAAATGAATGTGTATTTGTTTATAATATGAATTTAATCCTAAAATTGTTTTGATTCACAAGTTTATTCTTAGAATCAAGCACAATGACCCACACTGGCACATGACTTTGAAACTTACTTTTGAATTAATTTTAAAAAATAATTATGTAACAATAGAGTCTACTTTTTATTTAAAAATATAAAAATTGTTAAAAATATTTGATTGTTACAAGATGTTAAGAGGTTCTAAGTTAGATTCTCTTCTAAACATTGAAGTCGACAAAGGTGAAAAAGTAAAGGAAGAATCAACTTAGGAAAGAAGAAAGATAAAAAGGCAGCTAAAAGTTGGGCATGGATTACCTGGAACAATATCATTATATCAACGTGTGGTCCAAGTATTATGATATGATACTACAGTTAAAACTAGAAGTCGGAGTAGGATTTGACACACCGTAACACCATTATTCGCATTAGTGACGATCCAAGAATTGGACACTCATCAAATTGGTCCTATGATAGGTACGCAAATTAATACAATAATAATTTCACATGGACAACGACTCACCTGATCTAAGGAGAAATCAAACAAGTACCGGAGCTGACTCCGGACAGATTGTTTGCCGGCGGTCAAAGAATAGGCTAGATCGTATGCTTGTACGCCTGAGTAGACAAAACCTAGCACATTCACTGTCAGACAATACCTACAGCCACATGAAAGAATCTGCAAATCAAATCTTTAATTGTTGAGATTGAAATAAATGAACCAATAAAAGACCCCATTTTGATACCGTCATCGATGGATTAACTGAATAGAAACACAGAAACACAAGAAGGAGTCATAAAAACCTAAATTCCTTGTAGCGATGGAAAGAGTCGAGTGCCCATCCTTGGTTCTTGTCGGCAGCCAAAACAGAGAAGGATACTAAACAAAAAACAAACCCCAGAATCCTAAACCCCAGTAAAGCCCTTCTCTTTATGGCCTCTCTCTTTGCTCGTCTCAGAATGGACAAGTTTGGTCTCAGTCTTCTCCCGCCACCACCCTCTTCACTATGACCAACAACTTCTGCATCTTTGCCTCGAGATTCACTCTTGGTCGCTTGAACCGCCACAGGAGACGGTGGCTTCTTTGGTTTTGTGTCTGGTGGTGAGAAGCCACGATCTGAGGAGAGAGAGGACTCCGAGGGAGAATCTAAAACATGGGGTGGACTTGGAGAGTACATGTTGGTGGGTGGTTGCGGTGGTGGAGTTTTGGAACTGATCAGTTCTTGTTCTTGTACATGCTGCTGTTGTGTTCTTCCTTGAACATATTCTTCTTCTTCTTGTTTGTGGTGTTGTTTTTGAAGCTGCTTCTGGTCACTGTCATGGTCTATCATGGTCTTTCTGCGCTGGGATTGCCTTTTGGTTTAAGGTGTTCTACAGCGGTGGCCGATTGAAGAGTGAGTAGAAAAATGTGGTATGTTGTCTATGTTATTAAGAAAGGCATAGATTAAGATAATAGATTGCTCTTTGGTAACTTAAATATGCATTATTGTATTGCCCAGGGCATAGCTCAATTGGCAAAGGCTTGGGTGCTGTAATGCCTGCTATGCTGACGACCTGTAGGATGGAGGTTCGAATCTTAGAGGCAACCTTTAAAATTTGGGCCCCTTGTATGGTGAGATCAGTAGGTAAACCCAAGTCCCTAGTCAATTGAGGCACATCTCGCAATTTATATCCTCCACCAATTCTAAAGGCACGAAGAGTGGGGGCTCCTAATGTTAGAGTTCAACATTTAAATATGCATTATTGTATAGATTAAGATAATAAATTGCTCTTTAGTAACTTAAATATGCATTATTATATAAATTATGTAGAATCCAACGAAATCCAGGCCTAACGTACAAATTTGTCAGTTCAAAACTGGAGATTCTTAATGGATTTGATGGATGGCCTAGGAAGATTTCAATCTTTTGAGTTCTGAAAATGAATGTTCATGGATACGTATTTTGATCCTACACGACTTAAACAACCAGGAGAAAGAAAGAATTGCCACTGGCATATAAGAAAAAAAAACTTGTTACACCATTACATTTCGATAATTAAAATAGGCATAGCTCAGAATTTAAGTAGAAGCCTCATAATGAATATCAAGCATGAGCTTTAGGATGTGGAGAAGAATTCATGAGCTTCGTGATATTGCTTTAGGGCAACGTTGTAGATGGGATGGACAGGTTCTAAGAGATTGGAATGGGGACCCAAAACAGCCCTTGGCAGAGGTGGAGAATTCTCATCCCTCGACCAGCTGTATTGACATATTGATAAGCCGCTAAGACAGTAACATGTGTGATAGTAGTCTCTGGCCTTCCCTGGTTTGTCTCTGAATCCACCTTGTTGAACCTACAAAAATTAACTTGCTAATATAAACCAGAGATTCACAAGAAATTCTTTGTCGCGGGGCTCTAACCAAAAAATTGGAATAGACAAGCAAGGGCTTCCAAGTTCTGACCGATAAATTTCTGAATGAGAATACTAACAAGTGAAAAGCTTGCAAGAACCCCTGAAGTTACAAAGAACCATCTTTCACCCTTAAATGGCGGTACAAGTTCTGGTTCTCAAGCATGTTAGGCCAATACATCAATAAACATGTAGAAAAGAAACCAAACTGTTCCATATTGCTCAGTTATAGTCACTGACAAGTGTAAGAAGGAAGCTTTACAGAATAAATTCTAGAAAGAAACTGGAGGGCAACAAGAAGCTGTTATCCTCCTCGTGGAAAAGAGGAAAAATGAACGGAGAGACAAGGAAGAAAAGTAAGGATGTGGCTCAGATTTGGTCAACAAAGAACAACTTATGCAAAATTCTACACTGGTTACCACAAGCTTTCAGGCATGTTAAAACCACAAAAATGAGAAGGCTGAAATAAAACTGTCAGTTCCAAGATTCCATGCCAAGGTATGATCGTTGCTACTAATTTATTTTATACCTGCGAGCAAAGAAGAATGTACTGCTGCAACGCCATGCTGTGGAAAAGTGGTTCTATTTCTGGATGCTCCACAATTTTAGTATGGCTACTGCTGCTACAGTCTCCTAAACATGAATTATTTGCTTGGTCTGAAGAAACATGAAATTGAAGAATGCAATAAAAAGCCATTGGCAACCATGCATACCTCCATGCCCACAAGCATCGTCATCTCCATATAAATTTTCAGCAGTATCTTCTCCTTCAGAACTGCTATCTATATCATGATCTTCTCCTTCAGAACTGCTATCTATATCATGATCTCCCGCAACATCCGAAAATGTCAGGGGCACACCCACATGCAATCTTTTTATCAAGGCGAATACACCACCCTGATCAACTGCCCTTCTTAATACAAAGTCAAACTAAATAAAATATCAAGAACTAAAACACAAGAAAAGAAAGATCACCTGCCAGAAGGAGTAACATCCATCAACCAATTTATTAGTTCTCCCCTGAAATCCACATTCTACTCCTTGTCGAGATACCACCCAGTTCTAATATCAAATGAAACAATAAATCTTTAAGCATAAGAATATAAACTAGATATAAGGTATGAGAAACAGTTCATTGCAGACAAATAAATAAAAACTTCCAATTGACAATCGCTATAGTATATAATCTGACTTACAATTAAACCAGCTAAGTCCATACGATTAGCCTCATTGATCAACATCATTGTAGCCACTCCACAAAAGGTATAACTGATTGACCAAAATAAGCAATCCATGAGAGATTTACCTTGGAGAAATCAGCAAATCCACGAAAACAGGAAGTAAATGCAAGCTTATCCTAGTAGATATAGTGTTTAGAAGGCAACAATAGGGCACTCAGAAACATACCCACCATGAGCTTCAGAACCAGGCTCCCCTGCAATGCCACCTTCATAAGTCTGACAGCTGCAAAGATGACATAAAGGATTCCTTATTATTCATCAGGTAAAACAAATAAAAACTTTGAATAATCCTGAAATACTCAACTCACCCATCTCCAATATCTGAGTTCTAGAAAACACTCTTCTCACGGTATGATACACAGAGTTTTAAGAAAATACAAGTAAAGGTTAGCTGAATTCCCAATGCCTCATTTACAAAGTTATTGCCTCTCCAAAGTCTTGTCAGGTGTCAGATTTTAAAGTTTATCATGTAGGTCTCAAACAGAAATCACGGCAGACAAAACCCATCCTATATGCTTGCAAGCTATACACCTACCTTCCTTCTGTTTTCTCACATGACTGCACCTATCAACAATGCCTGATTCCAATTTATTAAAGATCCATTAAGATCAAAAGGAACAATTATTATGAAGAATCGATTCAGAATTTTTCGACAAGTATATTCTACTGTAAATCTTGTGTGCATGATGTTCCCCAGCACAGAGCGATCAAAAGTCCAACATCACTCACAAAGCAAACAGTCAATATGTAACAGACACAATTGGATAGAGATCTTTGGATATGTGAAATTGCATCTAGAACTCAAATTTGAGTCATTAAAAGGATGAAGCAGCAAGGATTCAGGAACAATAAAATTTGCATACACAGGAGAGTTACTCTTAAAAGGGAAAACTGATTAACCAATTTAAAATGAAGGGCAGTTTAGCCTGCAATAAGTAGAACATGAACAAAACAGAAACAGCAACATTGGTTAATAAGGAACTCATTTATACAGGCAACCTTAGACCAACCTCAATATATAATTTCCAACATCTTTAGCCAACTCATCATCCAAAATATTGAGTATGCTTGCAACCTGATCAGAAGTAATCAAAGGTTTAAAGAAGCACGGGAAATACTACAGTTTCCATTTCAATAACTTATTGAACTATCAAAAGGTCCAGTTCCCTGAAACAGCCACACACAAGGGGAAAGAGAAGAGAGATTACTGAAATAGCAGTATAACAAGCCCGAACATCGATTTCACCAGCATCATGCATCCTAAGAAAGTGAGATGGCCATAATTCAGAATTTGCTGAAGTGCTCAATTTAAGGTTACAAACATGTGAAAATGGAAAGTAGCCTTCACAGATGAAGTTTACACACAGCAAGAACCATATATGTAATTTAAACTCAAATACTGATAGCTATTTCAAAATCTGATGAAAAAGAGAAATCAAACAACTGGATGCAAAGCAGAACTATCAATTAAATGTAACAGTCATAAAAATTCATTGTTCCATGAAATAAAAATGTGAACATAAGATCTTACCTGAAGGCCCCATTTGGTTGCTTCATTCGCTTCAAGAAAGTGTACAGCTTAGTTCTGAAACATAGATCACAAATCAACATCTCTAGAGGTGAAGATCTTCAAATTGGTGCAACGAATACTGAAGTCTTCAAAAGCTTAAAAAATTTGACCACCTATTAATCGACAACAAAGCTTCCTCCCCACCCAAAGTAACAAGTGAATTCACTGCAGCATAAGTTGTTGCAAGATGAGGTAGCTGGAGAGAATAAAGCAAAAATTAATGTTTGACAGATGGAAAGCGACAAGGATACAAACTAAAAAATCATGTATAGATGCACTTAAGTTGTACCTATGTGAACCTGAAAGACATAAAAGCCAATTGTCTGATCAAGAAGATCATTGGTAGGAACATAAACAAGACAAAATCAAGACGACTGACTCCTTCAACACTGTATCATGTAATTAAAAGAATGGGTGCGAGAAAAGAGGCCCAGCCCCAGCAACTAAATTGATGAACTACATAGAAAACAGTAGAAGCATCCAATGAAGATAAGTGGGTAACATTATAGTCATGCCAAGCAGTAAAATACTTGCCTGTCCAGGACCTCCACTATATCCACCATTTGGATCCTGCAGTTAATAAAAACCACAAATTTCAATGAGTATTGCTGGCAATGCTAGATACAATTTTCAAAGGAATCAAATGCTCCATGAAACTTAGATAAGACTGAATTCTAAGCTGTGATTTGGTCCCCCTTTCGGAGCTTCACCACCCTAGGACAAAACTAGGCCCATAATAAAAGGTGGAGAACCCACTAATCTTGTTTATCAACTGGTTGGTGTCGTGTTAATGTGCCCAGGAGACATCTGATGTGCAATCAAGTTCAAATCTTCATTTGCATACCGGACAAAATAAAGCAGTGGCAAGAACCAAAATGTGTAAAAATAAGCCCAAGCATATCACAAGCAAGATAGACAAGGACACAATGCTTCAGAAAATCAATATGCCAATTTGTCCTTACGGTGTATGTGCACAAAGCTGTCTATGTTTGCAGAGAGAGAGATGAATTTCAACAACAATGGAGACAAACAAGTAAAAAACAGAAGCATGAATAAGAGACAACCAGAACTCAATCCTTCACCTGACAGCGATTCAGGAAGTCAATGGCATTATTTTCTAGTTCATAATCAATAGACTCTCCAAGCAAAGCAATCGAATGCAGGATCCAATAGCAGAGCCAAGGTCGACTGCATAAAATGTACAAAAAATAAACTTTTAAAATCAACTACAGTAAACAACTATTAACTCGTAAAGAAACTTTTAAAAACTACTGAGTAGGGTAAACTTTTACTACAGACTGATGCAACTGCAAACAAATGCATGCATGTATCAACTCACCAACATAACCCCCTAATCCAGAGGAAATAAGGAGAAAAACCAATAACACAAACACAGAGAATGATAATTGCCGACTTCTCACTAAAAACATGAATGCAATGCAAAAGTCACCATGTGGTCTGCTCCAAAGTTGAGCAAGATCGAATGTATAGTAAAAGCTTCCTAGTAATGACACTGTCTAAGTACTATCTAAATATGTATAAACCATCAAAACTTAATCATAAAAGAGACAGCCTTTTATGCCTATTGAGTCATAAACAAACTAAGATAATAGCACTAGAGCTGCAATAAACACTTAACAACCAAACTAAGATAATAGCACTAAGGCTACAATAACCACTTAACAAACAATCCAACCAAACTTAAAGAAGAAAAGAAACAAAAGTATCAGTACAGAAATTAAAAAAATTAGCAAACTCACTTGGCATCCAAAACGACGAAGGAGGGACCAAGTTGCTTGAGGCCTTGGGTTAGATACTCTAAGTGATTGTCCCTTTGAAGCTCTAACCTGTTAACCAAGATACCATATCGAAAATATCAAATCCAAAGAAGCAAAAAGGCCAAAGCAAAGTTGTGGAATCAAATCAGAAGTAACAAGGCAAGCACAATCTAATACATAAGGGTTTGGGCTGCTCGAGGAACGTTGGCGAAGAGATCGTATATCCGGAAAACCTGGTCCTGGACCATACACTGGTCCAGCTGGCTCACTGTCGCTCGGCGCTGCTCCACCGTCGTATCCGCCATGACCCACCGTCGATGAAGTGAACAGAATACTCAAAACCCACTATCTGTTGAACTTACTTATGAAAGGAGCTATCGAACTTGTTCACTTGGCATAGGCACACAAGTATAAAAAAAATTGAACTTTCACCTGTAAAAGGTACAAAACTCATGAACGTCCTTTCTTTTAAGTCAAGACAAGAACTTTATTAAGTGCTCAAGTACTGAATACCATTACACAGGACGGGGATGAAACTGGAGCAGAATTTGTCGAAAGCCCAGGTGCCAACACTCTAATAAGGAAATTAAGCTGAGAACTAGGCGAGTGAAGTGATTACATAAGTTGAATTTAGTAAAAACTTTTGTTCACCGTGTAAGACTTATGCCGAAAACAACAATCAAATCATAATTCATAAATTTAACAGGCTGTTTGAAAACTTTCGAATTGAATTCA
>JANQAP020000248.1:945952-962581 GCA_026874005.2 Erythroxylum coriaceum
TATTCTTTGCATACGATCAGAGTATAAAGTTGCTATGGTACACAAAAGTGAATTAACCAACAAATTTTGTCTTTTTAATTAAAAGTTGTATTGAACTTATACTTAAGCTCTTAGCAAGAAACCAAATTATTTTAATTATCCTTTCTGTGAAGTTCCTCGTAATTTATAAAATTCAAAAAATGTATATTAATATAAATATGAGGGTTTTAAGTAAATTATATTCAAAATCCTAAACTTTGTTTATTTTCTAATATTAATAAAAAGTATTAAAATAGTTCCAATTTATGAAAAAACTACCTTATTATTATTTATTAGTTTTAATTAAGATTTATTGTATATAATTAGTTTAAAATTAATTTAAGTTTAATTAAAATGTGTGAGTCTCACTATATTATGCGACATGATTACTAAAAAAAATTATGTATCACGTCAATATTTTCATTTATAACATGACAAATAATAGAATAAGACATAACTATGTCAATATTTTCTTTTATTTAAGATTTAAATTAAATAATTTGTGAATGTTATAATTCATTTTAATGCTCCAAAATAGTATGATTTAATTTGCATTTGGGTAAAATATTGTAATTAAAACTAAAATTTTCCTATAAGTTATAGAAACTAAAAGAAAGCAAAATCAAAAACAAAAAGATGAGAAACTCAATCTTTTTTATTAAATTAAAAAACAAAAACCTTGATAAAAACATGCAAACCCTAATGTTGTATTGTACAACCATATAGCAACTTATAATAAACCAATTCAAGAATCACCATCAAGTATAAACAAAAGATTATCCATAAAATTATGTTAAAAATATAAATAATACGAAAAAAATCTCTATTTTCTTATTAATTTCTTCGTGTAACTTTTGGAAATAATCACAAATCTTTGTGCACATTTCAACTACCATGATCGACCAAAAGAAAATGGATTTCTACGAATTACCTTTACATGAAACTACAAATTATACTCCATATATGGTAAGCTTATTGGATTTTCTCATCACATATTCAATATCAATAATCATTCTTCTCAATGAACTTAGCTCATTTCACCATTTTTTCATTGGGCTAGCTTATACATTAATATTGTATCAAATTCAAATTTTTTTAGCGTGAAACCTATAAATGACAATTAACATTAACTCACCTTACGAGAAAATTCTGACATACAGGCCCTACCTAAACTAAGAAATAAATATCCAATAAGCTGTTAAATTTAGACTTTTATGGTATGTTTCTTAAAGAAACTAAAAAGTTAGCAATATAAATTTGACAGAGAATACTGTCAAGTTGATCCGAGATATACGTTTTACTAATGAGATGAAGTACAGTTATCGAATGAATGCAAATGGTGTAATTACCGACATTTAATATCCCTCCTAAGAGTGTCTTTACGGTCAGGATTAATCTTCATAGGAAACTATTAGCCATCACTTAGAATCCCGGAATTGTCTACAAGTCCATATAAGCAATCATCAATTGCTATTGGCTAGTTAGAGCGCAAACTTTCAGATGTTCAGCACACAATGAGAATTAGTAATATGTCATATGCCTGAAACAAATTTAACTCTTCAGACCATGCATGCTGCTTCCCCACAGGGAGGAAGCTGGATCTCTGACGGCTTGACTAATGCATCTTCACCTTGCTTAGGCGTTCTGTAGTAGATAGCGTAAAGGATGAGCTGAGCTGCACCAGAAAGTGCTCCAAGACCATTGCTGGCCTGCAAAGAGTAAACCAATAACAACGCTTAAAACAACTATATTAATTATAAAGCCCCTACTACAAGGATTTATGAGAGCAAATCAAAGAAGAGGCTATAAGCTATATATAAATTTAACAAACTAAAGCACCGAGGAAAATGAACCAGTAAAGATGTCAAGTATTCATAACGATAATTTACCAATATGAAGGCGTCAAATTGGATAAGAGCATAAGCTGTCCAGCAGCAACCGTTAAGGAAGTTTGTTATTGAGAGAGACAATGGCATGTATTCCACACTCTTTGTCCTAATAACCTTTTTCTGTCAAAATCCGCAGAGAATAACATAGAATTTAGATACCACTATAAATATGCCTGTGCCAATTAAACTAATGAACTTAAGAATTGGATTTGTATCTAAGGGATTTTACGTACCATGATTGCAAGGGGTGAAGTGTACATTAAAACATTGAAGATATCACAGAAAATTCCAACGAAAAGTATCCTTTTAGAGTGATTGAACACACACATTGAGATGGTAACTATGATGGCAATGAAAACTGTCTCTCCGGCAAGCAAAACTGCAACCATTTTCTGCGAACAGATGAGATATACAGCTACTAAGGAAAGAATATCATCAACATCAAGTTTTTTAGGTAGGTGTAATTAAGTAAATTATAAATAGAAGTTCTGTGGTTAATTGAGAAGGATAATTCAACAAGCTTATCAATGTTTCAATTATCAATACTTGATGATCATCTGCAGGATTTACTTGCTTCAGAAAGACTAGTATGGATAATTTATATGCATCGATGATCAATTCGTAAGTGTAGGTATTAACTTAAAACTTTGTCTTGCAGGCATGCAAGAAATGTTGTCACCAATATGATCAAAACCCCACATGCTCAATTATACTTTTAACCAGAAAGAGAGAAACTGACAAAGAACATAAATAATCAACCTTCTCTCAGTTACCTAATAATTGACCAACTCTCAGCAACACAGCCAATCATATAATCCCGACATACCCCACACCGTAACTGAATTCACAGAGCTGGAAAAAATCTGACCCCATTTACCTAACGCCCCCTGAATCAGATGCATTTTTCTCCTTTCCACAACTCTAATTTACATGCGGTACTCGAGCCATTTTACATTCCCATTTTCACCAACTCTAAGTATCTCCAGTATGCATTCCCGCGTTGGCGACTAAAGCATGACCAATATCCAGACTCAACAAAATTAGATCCAAAAGTTTAATTAAAATAAAGGAAACGCAGTTGCCAGTAATTAAGGTTACATATATAGCGGCACCGTGAGACGTTCAGAGGAATTAACTGTATTAATGAAGACGTACGTACCCGGCCTTTGTTATGTTTATCATAGTAGCAGTAAAAGGCAAGGTAAATCAGCTCAATAAGGAGACCAAAGCCATTAATGGTGAGCACAAGAATGCTGTCAGGTTTAACAATGGGCAATCCGTAGAACACCCAGAACATGCAATTCAGTACAGTTGCCACATATGGATAATACTGAAACTCCTCCACATCCTTCTTCCTCCATATTCTGTAGAATGTTGGCCTGTAGTACACACCATACATATACTTTCAAATTTTTTAATTACTTGTCATTCGAATAAATCTTAAGAAAAGTAGCTACAGAGAGGAATTACGTCGGAGATAGGAAGAGACCGCAGGAGATCACATTCCCTGATAAAAATTAGGAAAATGGAAAATTACAAAAAGAATAATCTCTAAATGTAAATTATACGTCTACTATACAGGAATAACAATTCAAATATAAAACTCGCAATTCTCAAAAAAATTAAATAATAGGAGAGAAAGATACCTATAAACAAATTATTCAAAACCAGCGTCAAGAGCACACAACATAACATAAACGTTCATGCACTCTTATACCTACGCATGCGTTTGTTTATCTATATACAGGCCTATTCATACACATTGCGCCTCCACATAGGCTCCATTTTTGTTCTCTTTGGTTGGATTACATGATCAGGTCCGGCTTAAATATATAGAGAGAGAGAGTTAAAAAGACTGCACACGCGCACATGCATGTATACGGAAAGAAATAGGTAGGTACCGATAATGCCAACGACATAGCGAAACACTCTAGCGCTCACCATCTTTGCCAAAACAGACCTTCTGGTGAAGACTGAAGACGGAAGAGATAGAGAGAGGGAGAGAGAGTGTGTGAATGTGTTTGTCTGGAGACAAAAGAGCGTGAAAGAGTTTTCGAGAGAAAATGAGAGTGTGAGTGAGAGAGGAGTTAGTTGACAGGTGGGAAAGATAAAAGAAAAAAGAAAACCGTTTCATGAACAGAGAGAGAGTGTGTGTCTGTTCCATTCCCTCTCTAACTATATTTCTAATAACTAAATAAAAATGATTAGTAATAAGCCCTTTGTATTTATAGTAAATTAACTTAAAACAATAATATTAAAATTATTACTATTAATGTGATATATATATATGTAACTAAATGTGTACCATTTCATCAGTTGGTGTATTAATGGATTAAGGCACTTCCCTTTGATTACTACAAATATCAATCTAAGTGAGTGGGAATTAAATTACTTTATTTGCTGCCTCTTCTATAATCTAACTTGTTCTTCGTGAGAATTGTATTAAACATTTTTCTTTTTTGACTTTTTTGGAGCCTTTAGTATATTTGATCGAAATTTTGGCGGATCGATATGATCAAAACTTTAATGTGTCTTGTTATTTAGGTGAGATTGACAAGGAAGGGGTTTTGTTATTCAATGATAATTGGGTTCACAATGATAAATCAGATTTAATAAGATTGAAGCTTCAATGGGTTAGATAGAATCAGGTTAGCTTAGTTGAGAGTTGGATAATTTGGACTTTAAGCAAGTTTTAGACCACTCAAACTTCAATCGACTTTGGATTCGGGCAATATGAGTCAAGCCTAATCAGTCTAGGCATGTCAATTATGATCCATTCATTTTTTCCAAAACGACATCGTTTTAGATTTTTTTATTTTAAACCCGGTTCATTGACATGCTTAAATCAGTCCACAAAACTACATGGACTTTATTTTTTAACAAATAATGCCATAATTTTGAACAAGCAAAGTATAACATCAATCATAACTTAACCATGGGTACATACTTCTTTTCTGTTAGGGTAAGAATTATGCTTAAATAATAAATAACTTGTTTATAACCCGCCTAATTACTCTGAGTCAATAGACATCCAATACATTCTTCCTTAATAAAAATATAAAACTTTAACAGAAGTCCTTTTTGAGGGGCATACGTATTGGAGGTTTGGTTAGGTATTCCTTGATATTGTCGAATGTTGCATGATGCCTTTCTTTCCACTGGAATTCTTTAACCGTATTAAGTTTAAAGATTCTTTTGTTTTTCCTGTCAGATTAGCAATTAACCTTCTTATGTAATTTACCTAGCCTAGAAATAGCTAAATTTTTGTCTTATTCTAAGGCGGTTTCTCTTCAAGAATGGCTTTTGCTTTATTTTTATCTAGCCTAATTCTCCTATTGTGAACTAAAAATTCCATGAAGTTACCTACTTTTATTTGAAACACATGTTAGGAGATTTAACTTTAATTTGTGTATTCTCAACCTATGAAATGCTTCTCATAAATCCTAGATATGATATTCCCTCTTTTTTGATTTTATAATAACATCATCTATGTAAACTTTTAAAGTACACGATATTAAATCATGAAAGATAGAATTTATAGCCCTTTGATAAATAACTCCTGCATTTTTTAGATTAAAAGGCATTATAACTCACTCAAATTCCCTATTGACTATGGATTTAAAATTTATTTTGGAAATATCATTTTGGTTATAAAAATTTAATTATAATTAGAACAACAATCCATAAAAGAAAATAAAGAATGTTTAGTCGTTGCATCTATCAAAGAATCTGCAATCGGCATCATGTATACATCCTTAGGAGCAGTTACATTTAAATCCCTAAGGTCAACAAAATTCTTATATTTTCATTCTTTTGAACTGTAAGCACAATGTAGCTAACTACCCAGTATATCTGGTTGGTCTATTAAAATCAACCTTACATAATTTTTCTACTTCTTCTTTAATCTTCAACTTAACTTCTTTAAACCACTGCCTAGGTGTTGACAGTGAGGGAGGAATTTTTCTTTAGAAAAAGTTTGTATTAACCAACCTTTTTCTTAACCTATTATTTCAATATTGTCCCAAGCGAAATAGTCATCGAATTCTTTCAAGAGGTTAGCTAGTTCTAGTTTTATTTTTTAATCAAATTTTTTGCTAATAAAAACTATGCAGAGTTCTCATGAATTGTCCATATTCACTTCTTCTAATGATTCTTGGTTTTTGCTCCCGCAATCATCAAACTTTTTAGAAGATGATTTTAACTCTTGGACATAACCATCCCTTATTCGTGATTCTTGTTCTTCTTCAAAACCCAATCATGTGTTATCACATTTACCTGCTTCTTCAAAATTTTCCAATATTTGTTACATTTGATTTTTGATTTTTGCGGCTATAGCTATCCCTCTTTCGTTTTGTGAAAATTCACTCATCAAGTTCCTCTATAATGAAAATTGTGATTGACCTAGGAGCAGGCACAATGGTAGTTGATTTTCTACATCTTTCCAACTACGTTTTCATCTTTTCTTTGTGTTCGTTACAACAAGATTTTTAAATTTGTATAAGCTTTGCATGATCCCTATAGAATTTTGCCTCCTTCACATCAATTTTAGTATGGAATAGCTGTGAATCAGCTCAAATGATTTCTACTTTATAACCTTTTCATAAGAGTAAAAGTTGATGAAGAGACGATGAGATGCAATAGTTAGAATGGATCCAATCTTGCCCCAACAAGACGTGGTAGTTGGCATGGGTGTCAATAATAAAGAAAGCAGCCAATGAAGTCTTTCCTCCCACCATAATTTTTATAAAAAAAATCCCGATGACTTAGTAATTTCACCATTAAATGCAATAACATATACTTTTGTTAGAATCAAGTATGCATCATTTTTGCCTAAATTCATCATCATTTTTTCACCATAATGTTCACTACCGACCTATTATCAACTAAAACTCTTAAAGTTAGTCTTCTATTGATGTGAGTCTTAATATATAGAGGTCTTATCTATTGTATCATAATATCTACTGACTTTTTTAGCACCACTTTTTCTAAAATTCTTGGTCGTATTATCAATACTGATACTCTAAATGAAGAAATGGTAGACCACAGAATACTTACAGCTAATAGTTCATTATAGTAGCTAGGTACAGGTCTACCATGAATTATTCCATTGATTTTTTCTTCCATACCATATATATTGTAAGCTCCACCATACTTCTATAATACCAAAGCTTAAATGAAGTAGAGCAACTCCTCAACTATGGAGATGCTCCTTTATATTATTCATTTGCTCCCTTTTCTCTCTCTTCTAGACCTTGAATATTGCTAGTAAGTTTGTAATTCCCATATGAATCATAAAGCTTGTATCTTTTTCCTTTAGTAAGTTTTGAAATGGCTTATAAGAGAAGTTTACATCTCATAATTAGAATTTCATTATATAATACTATCAAGATTTTCAAGTTGACCTAAGAACTTGGTACAAGTTTGATGAAGGAATCATTAGGTACCGAGCACGCCATCATTGCTGTCATGAATATAAAAACTTTGCTCATAATTGCCATGTCCATAAATGGAACTCCTAAAATATGTTAACATATTCTAATGGGCTCAAACAGACTAAATGTACCAAATGACTCATCTTTTGTGGTAGATTTGGAACCTAAAGATGTTGATCGACTTAGGAAAGGAGATCAAAGGAGTGGTAAAGCAAAAGAGAGAGTAGGGTAGAGAGAGCAATGTCAGATTGCTTTGGATGTATTCTTCTCATCAATCCCATTATTGCCTCCATTTTCTATATTATTCTTTCCTTTCCCTTTTCTATTATTTAACTAAACCCAAAAGCTCAATTCTTTCTCCCTATTGCTTCAAACTTTTAAAAGAATGGTTTTTTGAGTGTGATGTGAGAAATATAAAGATAACGATCTCAGTTTCCCTCACCACAAATGCATCACATGTTAATTAAATAGGAAAATGAGGAGAAGAAAGGGGACAAGCACATGCACACATGAACAGAGTTTAGGTATAAAACATGTAAAGTGGAGTCTGGGTGAAAGGGGTTTAAATTTTTATTTTGCTGACGTGGAAAATAAGATGTACGTGTCATCCACATGATAAAGATGATAAATGACGTGGTATGTCATGTCATTAACGTTTATAAAAAAATAATATTGGGCTATATTTGTAAAAAATTAAAATTTGGAACATTTTATTACCACTGTTAAAAGTTTGAGTTAGAATCATAAAATTTAGTAAAGTTTAAGTTTTTTTTTTGTAATTAACTTGATATCAAAATTGGGTTTGGATTCTGACCACTTTGAATTCGTCAACATCTACCTGCTTATAAAGAGATATGGCGAGAGAGAAACAACAGAAGCTTTCAGCATAAAACACACACAAGGAATGAGATTCTTAAATCTCTGATTGTTGGAATTAGAGAGAAAATCCTCTGCTCCACTAGATCAGAGGCACTTTGCCCTAATCTAGCAGTATCGTGGAGAATCAACTATTAAAAAAGAACTATGGCAAAGTAAAGAAAGAAAGAAGACAGTACCTGCTAATCACCAGACACAACTGTGACAGACTTTGGAAGGAGCGGACTCTATTACATCCTTACCCTCGGAAAACCATGGTGGCATACTGGAAAAATAACCATCGGGGAGAAGAAATACATTAAAAAATGGTTCTTTATGTAAGATCAATATTTAAAAGAAGGAAAAGTCCAGATCCAACTTTACCCGTGGAGATTGACCTCTTTGTCTCAACATCAGTACTGACACACACGCAGTAAGACTGAAGGAGAAGCGACAAAGATCATCATCAACTCGATCTCCAACGATCTAGAAATCGAGGAAGAAACAAACACAAGACTTCAACTTCACCTCGACAGTGATAGGCAACAGAGAGAAGAACTTCGCGAGGCATACCCTAATTTAGTAGCTTCTGGAACCGAATACAGATAGGGAAAATGAATTTACCTCAATTAGTCCTTTTGTCTTGCGCTTACTACGAAGTCGTTTCACTTTGTTTCTATACAGGGTCGTTTACTTTATTTGTAGGGAAGAGCTCACTCTCCCTGTGCCCTATTTGTTAACTCGCTGAACTCTTACTTTTATTCCTCATTTCTTTTAATACTTTTTTAACTTTTCAAAAAAAACTCTCTATTTCCATATACTCTAGTGAAAATAGAAATCTATAATGTGATGCAAATTACAACTTGACTTATATTTAATCATTTTTTCTTTTCAGTTTGGCTTGTTAACTTAATCATCTATAATGGATAATAATTACACCAGTAAATCAATCTTCTACTTAAGCCTCTAATATAATCAACTTTGAGATCATAATTAATATTTTCAAATCTCAAAATTAAGATCTTTATTTTCTTTATGCATTATCCTTAGTATTATTTAATTCTTTTCGAAATATATGCCCTTAATTTTTTATTTAATTTTTTAATGAACAACATCAATACTTTGTAGGAACTAATATTTACTAATAGATAATAAATAACAATTAGTTCATGGTCAAAAAGGAAAAATGTGTTGGTATTCAAGTCCAGATAAGCCCAGGCCCACATTCACAAAGTTGTTACTATACAAACCACCACACTGGATAAACGCCCTCCCTTATCATGGACCACAACATAACAGATACCCCCACTTTCTAACAAACACAATTCATACCATCATAACAAACAATACCCACACAAAATCAATCTCCATTGTAAACAAATCCTGCAAACAGAGTTTGTTACGTAAACCAACATGTATATAACGTTGTATAGTGTATTCGTTTGATATGTGCAATAATAAAGTTATTTTTGCTCATCTTCGTTTTCATTACTTCACTCAGTTTGCTGGTGTGAATTTCGGTAAGAATCTTGCATGGTATCAGAGCAAGATCCATACCCTTACAAACACCTAAACACTTAGTAAAACTTCGAATCAATCATGGAAGACGAAAGCCAAACAAGCAATGAATACCGCGATCAACTCGATGATTTCACTCTCTCGTCGGCAGGCAGTCCAGGAACTATGATGGTAACAAACATACTCGACGGAAGTAATTATTTGAGTTGGAGTAGGTCGATGGTCATTTCTCTCAAAGCTAAGAATAAGTTAGGGTTCATGAACAGAGAAACAAAAAGACAGGAAGGAAATAATTCATTGATGAAGAAATGGGTCACTGCTGACAATATGGTAATTGCCCTGACTTCTAAATGTTACAACAAAAGAAATCCGTGATTCGTTCCTGGTAGTAACCACCACTCACGACTTATGGGAGGAACTGTGAAGTCGATACGGCGAGAGTAGTGGCCCTCACTTGTACCAGTTAATGCAAGAAGTCAACAACCTGCAATAAGGTAATGATACTGTGACTCAGTATTTTTCGAAACTGAAAAAGTTATGGAATGATGTGGATAGTCTAATGCCTATGATGAAATGTGTTTGTGATGCTACTGATCATAATAAGGAAGTGGTAAATACGAACAAACTGATGGATTTTATGTCGAGGTAAGAGAGGAATTTGCTCCTGTAGTTAGCCAGATTATGTTATTGGAACCATTACCATTTGTTAGTAAGGCTTTTTCGATGATTATTACTATTGAGAAACAAAGGAATATTAGCAGTATGTCAAAAGGTGTGAATAATATGACTATTGCCCTGCAAGTAAATTCTGTGCAAACTAGTTCAAGGAATGAAAAAAGGCAAGTTTGGGGAAGAAATGGTGGAAATAAAGAATTTTTGTAAAAAAGGAAGAAAAGGTGTGTAGCTACTGTTATGAGATTGGACATCTCAGGGAGACTTGTTTCAAGCTAAATGGGATACCGGAATGGTATACGGAGCTTCAACGTAAAAAGGGAAAAGGTAATTTCGCAGGGTCAGCGTCAATGGACATCCCACTTAACGAAGGTCAAGAAGTGTAAGAAAGCCAAACTGACATAGCCACATTTGCAAAACAAGTGCAAGAACTCACGAAAGCTATCACAGGTAAACAAGTAGCGGAAGCACATCATGTGGCTTACAATAATTTCGCAAGTAATTCCTCTAACGATTCATGTTGTAGTAGCAAAGCTTATGATAATGACTCGTGGATAGTAGATTTAGAGGCCTCTGCGCATAGGTGTTCAAAACCTAGCCTATTAGAAAACATGTAATCCGAATACACCACCAAACCAGTGACTTTACTTGATGGTTCTTTCATGAGCATTACTGCTGTTGGAACAGTGAATTTACACCCAAAATTGACCGTTTCAAACATATTGTGTGCATCGACATTTCACCAAAACCTTATGTCAGTATACAAAAATGCATCTGACAATAAATGTATTACTATATTTGCTGATAATCAAGTTTTTTTACAGTACCTATGGAGTGATGAAACCGTTGTGATAATCGAAGCGGAGGGAGGCATTTATCGTCTTACTACCAAAAACCTTACTACCGGTTTGAAAGGTCCATCTCTCAAGTTTTACATAAACAAAACATTTGCTAATTTTGTATCCGATGATTATGTTTTATGGCATCATCGATTAGGACACGTATCATCGAGTAAACTTTTGCATATTCCAATTTCTATTCTAGAAAATCGTAACAAATTTTGTTGTGATATTTGTCCTCTTGCGAAACAAGAAAGGAAAACTTTTTCAAAACATGAAATAGTAACAAACAAACCATTTGAATTATTGCACATCGATGTTTGGGGTCTGTACAATACCCCTAACATTGATGGGTCAAGATTTTTTCTCACCATCGTTGATAAGTTTTCACGTGCTACATGGACTTACTTACTTAATAGTAAGGCCCATGTTCACAAAGTACTCAAAATTTTTATCACTATGATAGAAACTCAATTATCAACAAAACTTTTGTGCGTAAGAACCGATAATGGAATCGAATTTACAAACAAACCTTGGGCATCATTCATCAAAAAACTAGTGTTTACACACCACAACAAAATGGGGTTATGGAACGTAAACATAAACACCTTTTGTAAATTACCCGTGCACTCATTTTTCAAACCAAGTTACCCGCAAATTTTCGGGAGAAGCCCTTCTAACAACCACTTTTCTAATTAACCGTTTACCTAAAAAAATACTTGATTGGTTGACTCCATTCAAAAGACTCTACTCAAAAAAACCATCTTACGATCACTTACGCACTTTTGGATGTCTTTGTTTTTCAACCAATACCAAACCTTTGACAAACTTGAACCACGTGCATCAAAATGTTTATTCATTGGATACGTGTTCGGTCAAAAGGGGTACAAATTATTTGATTTAGATTAAAAAAATTATAATTTCGAGAGACGTTACATTCCATAAAACACTTATTCCCTTATCAGAATCCATCACATTTAACTCAAGCCCAACCCCTGAATCGGCCCATGTTTTTACAAACTTTTTGCCCCCCAACCCATTTTACCTATCTCTACAACACCTAACACTGCTCCTGTCCCACCTCGTAGCCCACCTGCTCCAGGTCGACTACACCCACACCTATTTCACCCTCACCCACCCCAGAATTATCAGGCCCTCTTCCTGCACCCATTTCACCCGCAACTGGCCCAACATTACTAAGCCTTATTACTACTACCCAACCCAACCCATCTAATCTTACCTCCCTTAACCTACCCGACTCACATTTCCCAGGTCTTGTCCTCCCTTTTATCCCCACTCGACCCCCTACACTTCCTACTCGAACAAGTACCTGCCCACGCACCAAACCTAAATATCTCGACCATTATGTCTTCCTCGCCATCGTCGCTGCTCCGACTATCGCTCACGATTCTTCGTCTTCTTCATCGGGTAATTCCACCACACAAACACATCCCACCCCTATTTTTGCCTCCGCATATATGTCATTTATGGCTAACGTTTTTAGTAACTATAAGTCGTTGTCGTACGAAGTTGCTCGAAATGACCCATTATAGGTAGGACCGATGCAAGCTAAGTTAACGGCTCTCGAGAATAATGAAACTTGAGTGGCCGTTGATCTACCAAAAGGAAAGTGCCCACTAGATACTAAATGGGTTTACAAAATCAAACGCAATCCTGATGGTTCCATCGAATGCCGAAAAGCTCATCTTGTGGTTAAGGGTTTCAATCAACCCTCCAAGATCGACTATTTCGATGTTTTTTCGCCACTGGCTAAGGTTACAACCATCTGTTTATTATTTTCCATCGCTGTCGCTAACTCTTGGCCACTCCATCATGTTGATATTAACAACGCTTACTTATATGGATCTGTCAAGGAATAATTGTATCTCAAACCTTCGAAGGATATGACAAGATACCCGACAGACAAGTATGTCATCTTTGTAACTCTCTTTATGGCTTGAAATAGGAGGGCAGACAATGGAACAAAGCCCTCACTTCTACTCTACAACATTATGGGTTCACGCAGGCAACATCTAATTACTGTCTCTTTATGAAAGGTAGCGGATCGTCCTTTCTCGCAATTATTATCTATGTCAATGATCTGTTAATCCTAGGTCCTGCTGAGTTTGCGATTATTGGTGTTAAAACCTATTTGGATAATAAGTTCACCGTTAAGGATTTGGAATACGTAAAATTTTTTGTCAGTGTTGAGGTTGCCTGGTTTGATGATGATCTTTATTTATCTCAATCTAAATACATATCAGATATGTTGCGGGATGCAGGTTTAGAGGAGTTGAAACCTGTCACAACTTCTTTCCCATTCGGCACCAAATTGTCTTGCGATGAGGGGGCCATCTTACCGCATCCAGAGAAATATCGTCGATTGGTGGGACAATTGCTCTACTTGAACTTCACACGTCCTGACTTATCCTTTACAATTCAATACCTCAGCCAATTTAATACAGAGCCACGAAATCCACATTGGGACACACTATTACACGTCCTGAAATATCTCAATGGTACACGGCACCGTTGACTATTTTACTTGGTCCAATCTAATGCTTCATTATCTGCTTTTTTGGATTCCGACTGGGCTGGTTGCTTATTCTCTAGAAAATCACTTATTGGATATTACATCTTTTTAGGGAAGTCATTGGTCTATTAGAAAAAAAAAGTCCACCGTCAGTCGTTCGTCTGCAGAGACCGAGCACCGAAGCACGTCCAGCACGGTCTGTGAAGTTCGTTGGCTTTCCTATCTCCTGCGAGATTTACATATAACAACACCATCCCCGTATACCCTGTTTTGTGACAACAAAGCTGCAATCCACATCTCTGAAAATCCCGTCTTTCACGAGCAAATCAAACACCTCGAAATTGACTATTAGATCATTCGAAATGTTGTTAAAGAAGGTTTTATCAGTATTGCACATGTTCCTTCGAAGCAGCAAATGGCCGACTATTTTACAAAGGCTTTATCCATGAAATGCTTCATCTTGCTAGTGACAAGTTGGGTCTGCTAGACATTCCAACTTGAGTAGGGGATGTTGGTATCTAAGTCCAGATAAGCCTAGGCCCACATTCACAAAGCTGTTACTATACAAACCACCACACTGAATAAACTCCCTCCCTTATCATGGACCACAACACAACAGATACCCCCACTTTCTAACAAACACAATTAACACCATTGTATCAAACAATCCCCACTCAAAATCAATCTTCATTGTAAACAAATCCTGCAAACAGAATTTGTTACGTAAACCAACATGTATAAAAATAGACGTTGTACAGTGTATTCATTTGATATGTGCAATAATAAAGTTATTTTTACTCATTTTTGTTTTTATTACTTCACTCCGTTTGCCGGTGTGAATTCCGGTAAGAATCTTGTAAAATGAACAAGAAACATAACATATTGGGCACTGGTCTCAAAACTTTTCATAGCCCATTTGATCCTATATGGACATCTTTATTTTTGCACTAAGTTAGGGGTCTTATGACAAATGGATGGCCTTAACCAGCTTTACAACGTCCTTTATATCTCTAGATCATCTATCCTATAAATAATCTCAAATAACAATATGGTAATTGAGTCTAATTTTTCAGTCTAAGAGCTTTGAAGTTTCATTTCATAAAAGGAAAAAGAAAGGATTGTAGATCCAATATAAGTGGAATATATAAAGCAGAGACTTGTAAACTCCTGTAGAAATAAAAGACCTCAATTCACTAACATTATGACATAGACCCATTTTCTCATATAGTTTTTTATGCACTATAGAAAAAGAGAATCCCTAAACTAAGAGTAGTTTTATTTCGTAAATCAGTTGATGTGTATATAGATTAAGGTTTATTTCGTTAGAAAAGTTTTAAGCTTCTTATACCAAATTCATCAGAAAGAAGAATTGGAAATTTGAAGAGCTAACCTGACTAGATCAAGGCATAAAACTTGTAACACATCCTATAAGGATTAATATAAGTGAGCACGTGAAGCAGCTGAGCCAATTCTAGGAGTAGTTAGAATTAGTCTATGGGTTTCCTTAAGCCTTAAGGCCTATGGAAGGTGTTCTGTTTGAATCTTCCTAATTTTATGTTTTATAAAACTATATTAAATCTATCGATTATTTGGATTTTGTAGTTTCAAATAGCTGTCAACTTCTTGTTTTCCTTCTTGTTTGTTTGTTTGTTTTAAATGAGGCATACAATCAGCACTATCCATGGTAACCGTTTTAAAGCACTACCTTATACAACCCTCTTATCATCTATCACATTTTTCAACCAAAAGCTCACACAAAAACAATAGTCAACCTTATTCATGGCAATGGTTTTAAAGTACTACCTTATGCATCCTTTTATCATCTATGACATTTTTCAACCAAAAGCTCACACAAAAACATATCTCTAAATGTATAGTTCTTTCTCAGGTGCTTCTTCCTATAAAATCTCCAAGTTTCTGCTCCTACCCTACAGTAGTTGCTAAGATTGTAATTCTTTTTTTCTTTTTTTTGGTCTAAAGATGGATTATAGGAAATTTCACCAACTCAAATTTTCCTATTCCAATAAATTATATATAGAGAGAGAGAATCTACATAAGAGCTCTCAAGTAGGTAATTCTATAATGTTCTGATGAGTGAAAGGAGGAATGGAAGAGTAATGATGGGTTGTTCCCTTGATTCCATTACCAACTGAGCTTAGCAAAAAAGAATATAGCATGACCACAGACATTTCATGTTCCCTTCTTTCCTCAAAAATATTCCTTTTTTTTTCTTTAATGATTTTTAATCACCTTTTTTGTTTGGATTGATGATAGCTATTCCCCGCATTACAAACTTTTGGTGGCCAACACACGTGAAGATATATATATCTTTAATCTAATTTTAACATTTTTATTTGCTTAGACTTAAGATCTCTAATTCCCAACCACCCATATGCTACTTCATCCATACATACTATGTCCTAATCCAATCCACCGATGGAACTACTTCTCTTCCTCTTCCCAATCAAACGGTCCAAATTCCTTTCATATTAAAGTCCACCATGCAACCGAATGACCGTAATACCCCTACTTTTCAACTCACAAAGGAAAATTTCGTCATTCCAGTTCTATAAAACCCTACCATCTTAAGGCTTGATTTGGAGGAGCAGTAGCAGTTGAAAACTTGCTGAAATCAACTTACTAAAATGATAAGTACTTATTCTCAATAAGTACTTCTGTATTTGGGATTGATATTTTGGTAACTGCTGAAACGTAAACATAGGTGTTTAACAAGTGCAATTGCGATGGTTGAAAAGAGATAAAATGGCTAAAAAACTTATTGATTTAATAAACTAATAATTGTTGTATAAATAATTAAAAAATATATTATTAGTCATATAAATTTAAAATTATAAATAAGAAAATATTAAATT
>JANQAP020000248.1:968013-983721 GCA_026874005.2 Erythroxylum coriaceum
TATAAGGGGTTGACTAATATAATGGCTGCTTGGTCAACTATATCTTCTAGCAAAACCGTAGCAAGTTCGTAAACTTGAACTGGAAGTCTTCTCCATCAACAGTTTCTTTCTCTATGAGGAGTTGGGCAAGTTTGTGGAGGATGTCAATGTGAGTTTAACGATCTGCTTAGCCCTTGAATATATCCTCTCTCCACTGGCTCCCTAACTTCTGAATCCACCACATTTGCAGTTGTCATGGAGTAATCTTTCTGGGATAACATCGTATAAATAACATATGTAAAAGTAAGGATTCAATCAGAATGTTAACTATCATCCACTTAATGAACAGAAATCAAGTGCATTCCAGACGGTTAGAGACTGAGGGATTCCAAATGCAAAAATAGAACATGACGAGGGAGGGATTCCAGGAAAAAAACTAAACAAAACAGTATCTGTCTCCTTCTGTCAAAAGAAAATAGCAATAATAATTAAAATTGGAATGACTTATTTGAATGCAAGGCGTCATAGAAAATCACTGTCCTAAATCAGAAATTCTCCCTCTATGGTGCAGCAGGATAATAGAATCTAATATCAGGGTTAACGCTTTCTCCACCAGTCTCGGTGCACTCCAAAGGGCGGATTAAAAACTGTTTCTAAAAATTAATAAAAACAGACAAAGGCAAAATAGAAAAGAAAGGAAGATACATGTATGAAAGGTGTTTTTTATGAGGAAAAAGATGTGTGCCTTATTTAGGAAAAGTGAGCCGAATTGTAATCATGGGAGTAAGTGAAAGAGTATAAGTGAGGGATTTTTATAGCAAAAAAAATGACAAGAGGCATTAATAGATATTAAAGCAAAAGAAACGTTAAAATGTTAAAGGATATAATATTTATAATAATAATTAAAAGTTATATCTGTTAATGGATAATAAAGTTGAGAAATCATAGGTCCAACGTTATAGCTATTAATGGATAATAAAGTTGAGAAACCGTAAATCCAAGTTATGGACCAATAACACCAACAATCCCCCATTTGGTCCAAAAATTGAGAAACAAATTGTAACAATTTAGGAAAAAAATAGGTGAACAACCAGCGAACTAAGTCTTGAACCTGTTGTCCAAGAAAATCGGAGACATAACCTATTAGAGAAATAACAGCCTCAAAATACCTTGATCTCATGATCGCTCTAGAGAGATAGCCCAAATACTCTCATAGGAAGGTGGCTAGCCCCTTACAATCGCGTAGGTGAGTCCATCAAATATGTACTGCTCACATCACCTAAACTTGGGTTATAGAACTCATTAAGGATTAAACAATCCAACCTCATCAAACACAATAAAGCCATGCTAGGGATGCAATTCAACAACTGAATATATCTCAGTATTATTTCACACACAAAGCACAAGTAAGTAGTCATCACATAACTTTGTTTGACCCATTGAACTTGGTTTCCCAAGTCGGGTGTCCATCATGAGGTTACTACATAATTGGGCTTAACCTTATCCCTTTAGCATGCTTTGAAACTAGTCTCTTACTTAAAGCTTTTGTAAACGAATCCGCTAAGTTTCTCTTCGACTTGACATAGTATAGAGAAATTACACTATGTCTGATTAAAGTATAGACAATTTTATTTTTCAATCTAATATGTCTACTTTTGCCATTATATTTCTTGTTCTTGGCAATATGAATTGCCGCCTACGAATCACAATGAAAGACCACAGAAGGAATTGGTTTTTCCCAAAGTGGGATATCTGCTAAGAGATTCCTTAGCCACTCAGCTTCCCTTCCTACTAATTCTAAAGCCATAAACTCAGCCTCCATTGTTGATCTCGTAATACACGTTTGCTTGGATGATTTCCAAGACATAATAGCTCCTGCTAAGGTAAAAATATAACCATTGGTAGAGTGTATATTATCACTCTCTGTAACCCAGTTAGCATCAGAATACCCCTTCAATACTAGAGGATGACCACCAAAAGATAATTCACAATGCATAATACCTTTCAAATACCTCAATAAACGAATCAATGCATTCTAATGCTTTTAATTAGGATTATGAGTATACCTACTAGTTTTACCCATACAGTATGCACTATCAAGATGAGGATAGTTCATTAAGAACATCATACTACTAAGAATTTTAGCATATTATCACTAAGATTTTTCTTTAAAGTAACACTAGCGTCATAGGGAGTTTTGACTGGATCAACATCATAGTAGCCAAACTTCTTCAAAATTTTCTCAATAAAATGAGTTTGATTCAACCTAAAAATAAAGTCAGTCCTCTCAACTTTCATTATCAAAATAAAGTCCACATATCCAAGATCTTTCATATCAAAAGAAGACTTTAGCAAACTCTTGGTATAATTATAGATAAACTAGTACCAAAAATAAGCATATCATTCACATAAAGAGTTATGATTGCACAACCATTGGCATCAGATTTCACATAAATACAAGAATTAACATCGCAAGAGGTGAAACCATGTTTGAAAATCTCACTTTCAAATTTCTCATGCTACTGTTTGGGAGCTTGCTTAAGTCCATACAATGACTTAACTAACTTACACACCTTTTGTTCGGACAAGGTACTCTAAACCACTCAGGCTAGACCATATAAATTTTCTCATCTAGATCACCATTTAAGAAAGCTGTCTTAACATCCATTTGGTGCACATGAAGCTTAAATACCGAGGCAATAGCAAACAACATTCTTATAGATGCAATTTTAGTAACATGAGAGTAAGTATAAAAAAAGTCCAATCCTTCCTTTTGTTTAAAGCCTTTAATCACAAGTTTTGTCTTGAACCTCTCAATGGTTCCTTTAGGTCTCAATTTCTTTTTAAAAATCTACTTACACTCCATAGGCTTACACCCTCGAGGTAGATCAACTAAAACTCAAGTTTTATTAGACATGATTGACTCTAATTCACTATCTATGGCTTCCTTCCAAAACATAACATTCACATATCTCATTGCTTCCTTATAAGTTTTAAGATCTTCCTCAATAATATAAGTCATCACAAAAACATCAACTATCTCCTCAGGTTTTGTCACAACAAAGAAAGTAATAAAGTCAGAACCAAAACTAGTGGGTACTCTAACTCTTTTACTTCTCCTTAGTTCAACAATTTCCTCTTCCTCTATGTCATCATTGGTAGAAGAACTAGGGACAAATTCTCTAGGTACTTGCACACTTACTTTCATAGGAAATATATGCTTAAAGAATACTGCATCTCTTGACTCCATAATTGATCCATAAGTGCTAGACTCCTCTTCCTTAACCATAGATCTATAGGCAACACTATTAAAGGCATATCCCAAAAAAATTAAATCAATGGTCTTAGGACCAATTTTTTTCCTCTTATGTTCAGTAGTGCAACCTTAGGAAGAAATCCCCACACTTTCAAAAAATGCAAGTTAGGTGGATAACCTTTTCAAATTTCATACAGGGTTTGATCTAGTTTCTTAAGAGGGACTCTGTTTATAACATAACAAGTTCAAAGAATAGCTTCCCCTACATAAAATCAGGTAATTCTGAGGAAATCAATATTGCATTCCTCATGTATTGAGTGTTTGATTTTTTCTCTCGGCTATTCCATTTTATTCAGGTGTATAAGGGGTCTGGTTAGGTAACAAGTTTAAACTTTGCATCCTCTTAATTGACCTCACATTTACATGCCCAGGTTTATAGTGCTATAAGTCTAACGACTCAACAATATAAGCGTAAGAAGTAAATGCATTCATTTCAATGTCAAGTATAAATAAGCCCCCATTACAAAACCCTTTTCTAACAAAGTTCCCATTCTTAGTCAGAACTAGCTTATCAGAATCAAAGGTCAGTTTAACACTGGTTTTGTTAAGCAATGCACTAGAAATCAAGTTTTTACATACATCAGGAACAAGCAAAACATTTTCTAATGCTAACACTTTTCTAGAAGTGAGCTTGAGAGTGACTTTGCCAACTCTTTGGACATGAACTCTAAGAAAGTTGCCTATGTATACAAATTCACCATCAGCATCATCATTCAACTTCTTGAATAGGTCTTTGTTAGTGCAAATGTGGCGTGTGGCTCCTATGTCAACGATCCATTCGACCAAATTTTTAGCAAGGTTGACTTTGGACACCATAGGAGTAATGATCTCCTCGTCATCGCCAGTTTCAACCATATTATCTTGAGGCTTACCAAAGCTCTTCTGGTTACCCCGTTTGGTTTCCTTTCCTAAACTGTTGCGATTTCTGCCTTTAGCCTTTCTTCTCATAGTTGTTTTTAGCTTGACAATTGGCAGCAGGATGGCCTGGCTTGTGACACCACCAACAGTCACCATTAATCCTTTTGTGCTTAAATTGACCCTGCTTGTTGTTGAAATACTTGTTTTGTCCACCATTCTTCTTGAAGTTGTTAGCATTTCTATGTTCTACCACATGAGCCTTAATAGTAGGGACAATGGTGAGTGTTTTGGTCTTATCTTGTTCACAGTTGGCATCCTCAATCTTTATATGCCCTATCAACTCCTGAAGCTTCATGTCTTTCTTATTATACCTCAACTGGTTTTTATACTCATTCCATGAGGCAGGTAGTTTCTTAATAAAGGCATTAGCTTGCAACAAATCATACATGTTTATACCCTCAGCAAGGATTTCAGCAACGAGATTTTCATACTAATGTAGTTGGTTCATAATAGGCTTATCATCAACAACGATAAATTTTAACCACCTAGCGACTGCATATTTCTTAGTACCAGCATCATTCGTCCCATATTTCACTTCCAAAGTATCCTAAATTTTCTTAGCAGTTTTATACTTACAGTAGATATCAAACAAAGGGTTGATCATATGGTTGAGTAATACTCACCTAACGGTACAGTTATCGTTAATAGTCTTAGGGCCAGTATTGTCACTAGGAGTCTCTTGAAACAGTACATAATCGATTTCGTATTGTTGAAAGTAAAACAGAATTTTCTTAAACCGTAAAACATAATTTTTTCAAACCATCATTTAAAATTTCTCCCATCTAGAGGCTCTAATCTAGTTATGTCAGGTATAACTTTCGGAACTATAATGATAGAGGCTGAACCTATGTGGGGAACAGTCAGTGCAGAACTTACATTGGTCTCATTTGCAGATGACATATTAAATCTAAAAGCAGAAATGTCTCACACAAAATAATCAACAATACGAAGAAAACAAAATTGTATTCCGACTTTTACTAAAATAAATATGTAATAGCAAAATTGCAGTAATTTCCAACAAACAGTAGCAACGAAATAATTTTCGACTTAGATTGTTAGAGAAAATAGCAGTAATAATTATAATTGGAATGACTTATTTGAATGCAAGGCGTCGTAAAAAATCACCGCCCTAAGTCAAAAATTCCCCCTCTATGGTGCAGCAGGACAATGGGATCTGACCTTAGGATTAACACCTTCTCCACCAGCTTCGGTGTAGTCCAAAGAAGAAACTGTCTCTGAAAATTAATAAAAGCAGGCAAAGGTCAAATAGAAAAGACAAGAAGATATATGTATAAAAGGTTTTTTTATGAGGAAGAAGATGTGTGCCTTATTTAGGAAAAGTGAGCAGAATCATGATCGTGGGAGTGAGTGAAAGAATAGAAGTGAGGGGTTTTTATAGTAGAAACAATAACAAGAGGCATTAATGGATATTAAAGCAAAAGAAATGTTAAAACATTAAAGGATATAATATGCATAATAACTATTAAACGTTATAGCTGTTAATGGATAATAAAGTTCAGAAATCATAGGTCTAACGTTTAATAAAGTTGAGAAACTGTAGGTCCAAGTTATGGACCAATAACACCAACACCTTCTTCTCTCTTTCATCTTTCTATCTCTAAAAAGGGGTGCTCGTTATCAATATCAATAAACACACCCCCGTCTTCTTCTTCACTTCTTGAGATTTGAAGAGGGTTTGCTTTTTCTGGTCAAATTTCATTAAAAGAAACTACACCCAGCAAAAGAAAGCTACAACTGTGTTTTGGCATGTATTTTTTCAGTTTAGCTTTTGTTTCTATAGGAAAGATTGTGTTTTTAAGTAGCTTTTGGGTTCTGGGATGCGTAATTGGACTATTTTGATCCATTAGAGGACTCGACTCTGAGTTGGGTTCTCGTTGATTTGGTTTCTGATTCGATGGAACTGAACAAACCCAGTCATGAATACTGGTGGTTGGCTTATTGTTGGTTCTCATAACAGGAATGAGTTTGTGCTCATTAATGTTGATGAGAATGCAAGAATCAAATTAGTTAAAGAATTAAGTGGCTAAGTATGTCAGATATGTGGAGATGAGGTTGAGATTGCAGTAGATGGAGAGCTCTTTGTTGCCTGCAACAAATGTGCTTTCCCTGTGTGCAGGTCGTGCTATGAGCACGAGAGAAGAGAAGGAAATCAAGCTTGTAAACTGTACAAAACCATATACAAGCACCTTAAAGGTAGTCCTAGGGTTGAAGTTGATGAGGACGAAGATGACATTGATGATTTGGAAAATGAGTTTGATTACAGGTTTAATTCGTTTTGTTTATAGGGATAAAGTTTAAGGTTTGTTTTGTTTAACGTTTAATAAAAGTAGTGGGTCTCATATTTAATAATAAAATAAATATTTTTGTTTATTTAATTAAAATCTAAGTTCCACATTGCCACGCCAGCGATGATGTAACATAAGGGACCACTCATTTTAATAAAAATCACTTTTCAAGTACTAGGTCAATGCTGACCTGGAACTTAACAAAATCATTTGAATTTTTTGTTAGGGTGGGGCTGACCTGGTACTTAACAAAAATCGTTTGAATTTTTCGTTAGGGTAGGGTTAAACTTTAAACTTTTCCAAATGTTAAGGTTATAATTGTTCGCTTTAAAATATTTGGGTTAAACTTGTCGATTGGTGAAAAACTTAGGGTCAAAAGTGACCTTTTTGCCTTATTCCTTTGAATAATTTCTCCACACCCTTTTCTTGTACTCACCCTTTCCTATGATGTAATGCCATTTTGCCCATCTCAAGTTTGTGATTCAAAATCATTGTTCTTGGGCATTTGAACCTCATCAAATGAATCTCCCTAAGTAATTAATATATATCTTGCTATATGTTCAACCTATCTAATATCTTATACAAAAGGCAATACATCTTTATGGAAACATTGCATGAAAAAAAGAAACATTATTCTCAAGATTATACAATTTCCAACCCTTCCAATAAAGGTATCTACGAAAAATGCATTACTTACCCTTAGCTCCAAATATGTCTTTCTATCTAGGATTATTGTGAGGATAATAATGAAACTAAAAAATCTTAATGTGTCTATATGGTGGCTTAATACAAAAGGGATCTCATATGGTGATTTTTTTATAGAGTTTAGTGGTAGGAGTCCTGTTGATTAAGTAAGTCATTTTCAAAATGCACTCTCATCAAAACTCAATTAATAAAAAAGCTTGAAAATGAAATGCCTTAGCCATCTCTAAGATGTTTCTATGTTTTCACTCAACTCTCCCATTTTACAATAGTGTCTCAACACAACTAGTCTCATGAATTATCCCATTGTCCCTATAGAATTTTTGTATTGGTCCAGACTCATACTCCAACGGGCTATCGCTATGAATTCTTAATAGTTATTTTTTTTTCCAAGTTGAATTCTAATCATAGAAAAATCTATTAAATGTTTATTAGTCTCACTCTTTTCTTTCAACAAAAAACCCAAGTTGTAAAAATACAATCATCCATAATTTTATGGAAATAATGAACAACATAAGATGAAGCTACTCAATAAGAACCCTAAAAATTACAAGGTATCAAATCAAATTAATTATCTCATTATTATTAATAATAGGAAAAGAAAACCGCATCTATTTATCTTAATAATATGTATCACAAGCCTCTTTATTAACATAATTAATAGGAAAAGAAAACCGTATCTATTTATCTTAATAATATGTATCACAAGCCTCTTTATTTTTTAACATAATTATTAATTCCTATAATAAGATGCAAAACTCTAATTTTGACTAGTGTCCTATTCGTTGATGCCACACTATACAGGAGTCCACCATGTCTACTAGTACAAAGGTTTTTCTTCAAGCACCAACTTGTCCATTAGTTATGCCAACCCCTTTATACGATAAACTCATTTATGTCTGTCAATGCAAGATTCAACCTTTTCTCATGACTGTCGATCAACCTACTTGTTCTCGAACGCCTCATAACCATTGCAGTGTTTCACTCTCACACCCTTGCAAGAAAATTATAAAAGAACTAAATATTCATGGCAACAATAAAAATAAGAAAGAGATACGACAAACCTCTACCTTTTTTACTTCCCTCAAAGTATACAAAGGATGCTCTCTCAAATCTCAGTATCTCCCACACTCACTATCTCTCTCTTTGAGAAGAACAAAGCTCAAATGAGCTATTTATAGGTACCTCTAGATGACTAAGTTAGAATCCTAATAAAACTTTATTAGCTAATATTACATCTTATCATATCTTATCCTTATCATATTACATCATACTAACCAATAGAATGACATCCCTATCTAATTAAGAATCTATTTAATAGGATTAAGCTACATCACAATAACAAAATAAAATATTACATCTATCTAAGAATGATCTATCCATATCCATGAAGAGCTCCTCTATCTTCAGATGAGCCTTCCACATGATCTTTACCTCTTAGAGCTAATGTTCATCCATTGTGATCTTATTCGCCACATCATTCAAGATCTCCTCAGCTTTAAGTGTTGATGATGAGTCATCCAAGCCAATAGTATACTGGTCCGTCTAATGCTTTCTCATGCTTACTCCATTAGCTATGGTCCATCCATTTGAGCACATATTAAGTTCTTAGTCCATCAAGAACCTAGCCTTATCTAAGTTAGCTCGTATAAGGTCCGAAACTCTCCCAAAACTCGCACCATACTTGATCTACTTGCTAAGTTACCTCGGAACTCTTGCATATTCCCGTCATGTGTGTGATCCAGCTAACCTTTCACTTAATGTCCATCTCAAGCCCTCGTTTAGTCTCACATCTGAATCTTGCATCTTGTCGAAGGTTTTTACCAATGTGCACCCATACATGCCAATACTTGACATCGTCCCTTTTCATCCTTTCGTCCTCATAAGTCTTTGCCATGTTCCGTTGTTCTGCATGTCCAACATTATTCAAGGTTCGCCAATGCCCATGATTTTGCTATTAGGACTTAAGGGTTTAACAAACCACCCCCACCAGAAGAACTCGACTCCCTCGTTGATATAATATGTGGACACTCCTCTGAATGTGGTTTCCTCAAAGACTCATTTGTCATTGGCACATCTCTCACATACCATCTTCCCTCTCTATCAGGTTTCTCCTTGCTTTTGTCTAAATGCTACTTCACAAGGTCCATCGTGCCCATAATTATTGAGGTAGACTTCTTCCGTTGAGTCCTCCTCTCCCTCTTCTTGATCCTTTGCGACCATGGTATTTACTTGCTCCTCACCCATCTTCTGTCTTGGGCATTCACGAGCAAAGTGTGGCCCTTCATAAATGAAACAAGCAACATCTCATTTTAATTGTTTCTTAGACTTACCTTAAAAAGATTCACATACCTTCTCCTTACCTTTCTTCGAGTCAATCCATATCCCACCATTCTTCTTACCTTCGTAGCTAGTTCGAATCGGTGGTAGCATTTGGAGATCCACTAAGGCATCTGTAGCCACTATCATGCTTGGAAAGTCTTTCAAATTCTGCCTTTGAAGCTCCATTTGTGCCCAACCTTGCAAGTAGCTTATGAAGTTGAATAACTTGCCCTCCTCAAACATGTTCTGCATGTCCAACATCAAAGATGTGAATTTTCTTACATACTCCTACATTGAGTCGTCTTGCTTCAACCTCTTTAAAGCTTCCCTTGCAAGCCATGAAGTGTTGTTGGGGAGGAGCTGATCCATTAGCTCCTTACTCATCTTCTCCTAAGTGTTGATGGGAGGTCTACCTGCACTGATGTCATTGGAGGTTCTCGTTCTCCACCATAGCGTTGCATCCTCCACCAAAAACATCGTCATGATCGACAGCTTCTTTGAGTTGCAAAACTTTGCCGTGGCAAATTATTGCTCGATATCCCATGAGAAAATTTTGAGCTCTTTGACACTTCGTTTGCCATTGAAAACTTGTGGCTCTCGCATCTTTAACAAAGTACACTCAATACGTCCAACATCCTGCGTTGTAACAACCTGCCTTAGAATTGTGACTCGAATCTAGAAGCCTCTTATGCCTTCATCAACTTCGCTATTTGATATTGTAACTGTTGGATTGGCGTCTTCAATATCTCGAATCGAGTATTGTAAGACATCACCTTTTCCTCCTTTTGAGGATTCGGCCTAATGAGTGCCTCCACTCAGTTGACACTCTCCGTCAAATTGCTGCCTCCCACCATCTCGAACTATAGTTCTGATACCAGTTGTTATAAAAGTTTTCCTTTAAACACCAACTTGTCTGCTATTTGCGCCAACCCTTTTGTACGACAATCTCACTTTAGTCCGTTAAAGCAAGATTCAGCCTTTCTTCGTGATTGTCGCCCAACCTACTTGTTCTCGAACACCTCACGGCTCTCGCAGTGTTTCACCTGCACACCCTTGCAAGAAAACTACAAAAGAACTAAATATTCATGGCAATAATAAGAACAAGAAAGAGATACGACAGCCCCAAAATTTATTACTTCCCTTATAGTACACAAAGGATGCTCTCTCACATCTCAGTGTCTCCCACACTTACTATCTCTCTCTTTGAGAAGAGCAAGACTCAAATAAGCTATTTATAAGCACCTTTAAATGACCAAGTTAAAATCCTAATAGAATGCTACTAGTTAAGATCACATCTTATCGTTATCAGATTACATCATACTAACCAATAGAATGACATCACCATCAATTAGGACTCTATCTAATAGGATTAAACTACATCACAATAACAAGATAAATGATTACATCTATTTAGTAATGATCTATCCATCTCAACAAAGATCTCCTCTATCTTCCGATAATCCTTCCACATGATCGTTATCTGTTAGAGTTGATGTTCATCAATTTTGATCTTATTCGTCACATCATTCAAGATCTCCTTATTTCTATTTGTTGATGATAAGTCATCCAAGCCAATAGCACACTGGTCCGTCTAATGCTTTCCCATGCCAACTCTATTAGCCATGGTCTGTCCATTTGAGCACACATTGAGGCCTTAGTCTATTAAAAACCCAGCCTTAGCTAAGTTAGCTCGTACAAGGTCCAAAACTCTCCCAAAACTCGCACCATGCTTGATCTACTTGCTAAGTTATCTTAGAACTCTGGCATATTCCCATCATATGTGTGATTCAACTAACCTTCCACCTGATGTCCATCTCAAGCCTTTTTTTTGGTCTTATATCCGAATTTTGCATTTTGTCGAAGGTTTCCGATAATATGCATTGATACATGTCAACGTTTGATATTGCCCCCTTTTTGTCCTTACCTCCTCGCAAGTCTTTGCCATGTTTCGTTGTTCCGCATGTCAAACATTGGTCAAGGTTCGTTAATACCCGCGTAATTCCACTATTAGGACTTAAGGATCTAACATCTACCTTCATTACCTTGTGCAACTCCGCGGGTTAGTAACGGTAGACCTCCCTTCATAATTCTCCTACTCTAATCAGATTTCTTATGGTATAGTCCTTTTATCACACAAAGCTTATTAGCAAACATCACTAGACAATTTGACTCATTTATTAGTTAATATATAGATATCAGATTGCAAGTTAAATTAGGAATACATAAAACTTCATTTAAAATCATTCTAGGATTTAAAACGACTCAACCAATTTTTATCGTCATAATTCCTATCTCATTAGGCAAGATAACGAGCATAGGCAATGCATCCTCAATGCAATATAATGGCTCCATCTGTTCCATTATGTGATTTGACGTGCCGCTGTCAAATATCTAAGTTGAGATTTCACGAATTTCACCAAAAGTTTCTCAACATTGTCACTAGGCAAATCTAGAAGGTTTGAACCGTATGTATCAAAAGGTACATGTATGGTTCCTGCGCCGATTTTTTATGAAAGATATTCAGTCTGGCAATCGCTAAAACTGTTATGATGACATACCTGGTACGATGCTTTGACTGGCTCTATTGTTGGTGGTCACTTCGGAGGATTAGTTAATATAAATTGTAGTGGCCTGACCTCTTATACATTCGAGCTTGGTTGAACTCAATTCGCTGCATGACTTGCCTCTTCCTTGTCCTCTCTTTCGCCAACTATAATGATAGCCTATCAGTTCATAACAATCAAAATTTTCATGTCCAAATTTGTTACAATGGCACCAAATTTCTTGTCTTCATTGAACTGTTGCCTATTCTAAGGAACAAAATTTCCTCCTCACTACTTGTGCCGTAAGGGCCACCGCCTCCACACGTTCATCTTGACTTTATGCTATTGATTCTATGTCGTTCCTCAAGCATGATTGTCACGTAAGCTCTACTCAGCGATAGAAAAGGATCCATGATAAGAATTTCTTTGTTTGATAATTTCCTTTTTTGTGACTTATTACTTCCATTAGGCTTGTGGCATTATGCTTGGTGAATTTCTCTACTTAGAAAGTATTCTTAACTACTAGAAGGAAGAAGAAAGATATAAGGTTAACAACAGAAAAAGGTAATCTTTTAGTTCTTTCCGCTCTTGGTTGACAAGCTTTGTTAGCGCACCTGTGGACCACAATTACAAATAAGGATCTTGAAATAATTGCTCAATTCATCCTACATCTCCTTCAATTTTGTGAAACACGCTATTATAAAACATACCTTATCCACAAAGTGAGATCTTCCTTTTAAGTTCAAGACCGCTAGATGTGTCTCCAATTAAGAATCTTTATTTCAAGTCATCCCAGAATGTACACCATATATAATCGACTGAATGAAATTTTCAATTGAATTGAAAACTAAAAGGTCAATATCTAGTTACATGCCTCCTAATTAGCTTCTAGCGTCCACTGCAAAGTGCAACTCAATTTATCCTTGGTTTTGAAAGCATTGACCTTGGCTTTCTCCTACATGCTGTAGTTTTCTCCGACCAATAAACACAACAAGAAAATCTCTAATAAATTTGGGTCTAATTCTATCCTGAAAGATACTTTATAGAGAGAAGTTTGTCATACATTTATAAATTATTTTAACATTCTTTATTTCATGCCTCTCTCCGACTAGAGTAGAGCAAAATATCTAATGAACATATTAGGCAAAAGGCTATAATAAGTCAGACATGCTCCAAACTATTGAAACAAATTTAAACTTTGATACTATGATCAATTTAAGTCTAACTCCAAAAGACACCTTGTAAAGAGAGATTTGCGATACATTTATAAACTATTTTAATATTCTTTATTTGCTAAATGTGAAATTCTTGACAATCTCTCTTTAAGATTATGTGACGAAAGTAAGCAATACGATGACATAGGAATCCATCACCTTCTTTAATTAACTCGACTTTCTCGTCACTCAAAAATGTATGCTCAAATATCCTTTTTTCAAAAATTATAGTTACCTTTGTGCCACAAAGTAATATAGAGAAATTTCTATTCCTATTCAATAATAAAAAAGGAAATTACATGAGTATATAATAAACAACTTGCCAGCCCTAAAATTCTACTTAAAGTAAAACATTATCTAACAAATATACATTTATCTCTAACTAAATATACAATAAATATTTACTTTTCAATGAACATTATTGTTTGTTTTTCATTTGTGGGTGATAGACAACTGAGGGAATTCTAGTTCCTGTATTGAAGAATTAATTTTATCCCATGCTTTAGTAAAAGCAAAGATTCTCACACGACAAAACAAACACAAAACGAATCGTCTCATATAATAACATATTCGAAAGATCAAAACAAAGTGGGTTTGCAATTCTCATACTTGTCAATGCAAAGATTGAAGTTACTGGACCAAGATCGTCCCCAATACTTTTGTCGTCTTCCTGGTGCATGAAGCTTTTGAAAGTGCACTAGGACATGCCGCAGCTAATTTGAGGTGGTCTGTATGAGGGAGAATTGGATGCTTCGAAAAGATAAAAAGCAGTGCAAATAGGTCCCTCAGGCTCATATACACACAATCTATTCTCAGATTAATCTCAACCACAAACTTATGAAAACATTGGATGGATTGAAGAAAAGCTGATACGCGCATTTCTGTGAGAAATTGGATAGAAAATGTTGTAAGGAGTTGAAGCTAAGGCCTTGGTTCAAACTTGAAACAGTTACTTCAAACGTAAAAAGCCATTCAGAATAAAAGCCAAGATTTTATACAGTGGCAACAACTGGTAGTTCCAACATTTCAGAGCAACTTCAGCTACTAAACCACCACATAAAATAGCTATCCAAGTACAATAACCTTATCGATAAGAAAATCTATTTACATGCGAATCAAGGTGATAATCACTGATATGATCAGGGTGCAGCAAATGCATCATCTACCCACTTGGCAGAAACCTTGTCAGATTTCGAAGAACCAGAGGACCCAAATAGTCCTTGCAGGACAGCTCTCACCCTGTTTGCTCGCTTACGCTGGCGAATCCTCCTCAGAACCACCTCTCTGTCTAGTGTTCCGCTCGAGTGAGTCGGTTTTATAAGCACATGGCTAGTCACAGAATTCACCGTCTCCTGATTTTCTTGATCTTCTACGGACTCATACCTGTCGATGGTTTCATCTGCTTCTGAATCTTTGCGTGGTGGTTTATGGGACACTAGGGAAGTCATTTCTTTAGCTAAAAGAAGAACTGAAAAACGAGTGTTTGCTTAATGATTCAGCCGAAGTGAAAATTGCGATCGCTGCTATGTAATGAAGTATATATAGATCGAGTTAACCCTGGAAAATGGGACATAAGATTAGCAGAATTGTGGGTTAAAGGTAGGGTCGGTGATGAGTTGCTTCTTCGAGGTGGTGTGGTTTGGCGAAACAACGGAATTTAATTGGTACAGAATCCACAGTATTTTGATAGAAAGGAACAAACGAATCCATAGTTTTTGCTTCAAGAAAGTCGGTAATAGAAGTCTTTTCTTTATATGATTATTCTTTGTAATCTGTGCATTCTTTTGTTATTTTTTTACGAAGTAATTATATTTAAGAGTTGTCTCCTTTCAACCCTAAAAGGTTTTTGATATTAACAATGGCTTAAAATTAAACCGGTTGATTTTTTAAAATAAAAACCTTGGATGGCTAATTTTTTAATTCAATTTTTAAATTTTTAGTTTAATTTAATTTAATAATAATAATTATTAAAAATAATTAATTTATTAATTGATCAGTTTTTATAATTAATTAATTTTTATAACTTAAAATAAATTAATTAATTTTTATTTAATATTCTTATTTTTAATTAAAATTTAAAATTTTTTATAGATAAGAATAATATTTTTCAATCATTTTCTAAATTTTTAATTATATTTAATCTTTAACTAATTTTACGACAGCTTAATACCATTAACCTTTTAAATTTTAAAGTTCTTATTTTATTGGTTTAATTTTCGGTTTGATTTTAAAAATATCGTGTATAAACTGACACACTTCTTCCGAGACGTTTCCAACAAGTAAAAGCCTAAATATGTATCAACATTAATCTCTCAATTCATGCATATATTAAAAGGACCCAATTGTATGATGATTATTTTTATCTAATATTAATTAAGTTATTATTACATAATTTAAAGTATGAAAAA
>JANQAP020000248.1:994516-1004567 GCA_026874005.2 Erythroxylum coriaceum
TTCAGAAGCGGGTAACCAATATGTCTCACATTAAAAGGGATTTAATTTAACCTAATCATACTAACATTTATGCAGAACTCACCAAATCGTCTACTTTCTCGTGTCGAATTGAAGCAGAGGCATCATCTTCCACCCAAAACCATGGGGACTGATCACAAGAATTTGGTTGAGAACATGCAAAACTACAAACCTTTTTGCTTGTGGCCGGTAAGAGCCAACACAAGAATCGATCAATCCAAAACACATGGAATTTCTTTTCCCGATTATGTGACACTAATGAAAGAGCCGCAAAACAGTTTTATAAATTGAATGAAATATTACTACAGCTACACTTTCTCCATTTTTTTGGGTTTGCTCTCTTTTTCATTCCCGACTTCTACATCTATTTGTTCATGTTCATGTATACAGTTCGAGCCTTTATGTAAGAGTATCCTTCAATTCCATAACCGTCGCCAAGCAACCAACTGAAACCTTCAGTAGGAATAAATACAAAATGTCAATATCTAATTCTTCTATAATCTACCCGTGCCCGTGCTTCCTATAGAAGAACTCACTTCATGATTAGTCACCAGAGTTAGCACATGAGCGTCCCACCCATGAATTTACAGGATCAATGGCATCTGTTGCAGGTATACCAAAGGCTTCTTGTTTTCAAGCATCGAGCAAGGCAGTTTAAACAAATCTAAGAGGCCACATTTACTGATCACCAGCGACCACCACAAGACCAACCTGTTGTCCTTCCAAGGAACGCAACCAGATTCCCTTTTCCTCAAAACTTCAGGAACCTTTTTGAATAGTGAACTTCTGACTCCTGCCTCTTCTAAGTCTTCTTATTAGACTTCCTGTTTTGTTTGAACTCGTCCACAGGAATGGAACTAGGCAATGACTTCTGGTCCACCAAACTGCTGGGTTTCAAACTGTTGCTTAGATTTGAGTTTGATGTCCTCTCATACAGAATAGCAGCATCAAGGGAATATACACGTAGGGCAAGAGAAGTAATAGTGGAAGTTCTGGCAGCAGCAGAGAGTGATGACCAGTACCACCACTCATTCCGCAGAAACTCCATCTTAATCATATCCTCCAATATAATTGTTGCTTGAACCATCTGAAAGAACAAGCTATTCTTTAGGAAGATGCAATCAAAACAGAACTCTAATTTGAAAAGAAAACCAAAAAACATGTTGCTACAAATAATAAAGCTAACCTCATAAATTGACTCCGCAAATTTAACACGTGATCGCCAGGCCACTCTCTTTTCCAAATCAGACCTTGATGATCTCAAGGCTTCTTCAGGCAGTGCAGCTTCCATGTCAAGCAGATTGACCTTTAGTTGCCTTAAAATAACTGAACCTTTACCAATCAATGGCCTCAATGAGGACTTGGGGACAACACAATAGCAACCAGGCTCAACCTGAAGGACACTTTTATCTACATAAGACTTTAAATCTCTTTGTTCTAGCAATCCCAAATGTGGGTTGCCAGATTTTAGCACTTCATGAATTTCATCTGAAGCAGGTTGTCCAAAAGAGCTATTTGGTGCAAACTGATTGAGTGAATCGGGCTTAGCTGGCTTGTCATCAACATTAAACTCGTCATCTTGAATGCTTAAATCTTTATGAGATGAAACCATAGTTAACATAGAGTCACTGAGGTAAGGAGGTACAGCCATAACAAATGATAGAATCCCACTTGAACCGATAAGACCTACTTCCTTTACCAATTCCTTATTAGAATTTTCTGTCACAAACTTGGAGCTGATTTCTTTCAAGTCAAAGGGGCATTCAGCATCTGTGTCTTGAAACTGAATCAACTTTGACCTGAGCTCAGACTGACCACCAATCGAGGTTTCAGGCATCCTATTTTCACCGTTACAATTTTCCTTAGTGATCATTGACTTTTTATCACCCTTTGCTTTGAAGACATCAATTCTCTCTTCATTCTTTTCAGGAACTGGAGGAACTACATTGCACCTATCATTATTATGGTCCTCAAACTCAGCTTCATAAGTAAAAGTTCTATGACAAGAAGCGCAGTGGTGCCTGGAAGGCAAAATGGGCTCTAAGCAATCACAGCGCCACATTTTGTTTTCGCCAGTCAATCTCGCCTTCTTCACTCGCCTCTTCACTGTGTCCTTTGTGCCTAACTCTATGAAAGCACCATACTTCTTCTCAAGATGCATAGCAGCTTTGCTAACTAGGCAATTAGAAGTGATTTTATCATCAATTGAGGTCGTTGACAAAGTTCTTTGATGCTCTTCATGAAATTGATTTCTACCTTCTTGTCTTCCTTGGAATCTTAACTTCATCCACAGCCAAATTGACTCTTTAAGCTGCCTCTCTTTTTGGTCCTCATCATTCAACCAATCAATAAGTTCTTTAATTTCTGCATCAGTTTCATAACAAACCCATTCGTTACAGTTAGCCATTGAATTGATGTGGCCATTTTCCCGCACGTCTTTTTCGTCTGATTTCTCTCTATGCTGCAATGTCAAACTCCCATCAACAATTACTCGAGGAAGCATGTCTAATGTTGATGAAGCCCAGTACAAACGGCCTCTAGAATCACTACCAAGAAATTCCCTGCGCAATGATTGTTTCTCAAGCTGTGCTTCTATTCTCAAGATTGTATTCTGCAAACAAAGGATATCATTTTTGAGACTGCTTAACTCAAGATAGGACGCTTGACACTCATTCACAGGTGCAGAAGAGCCATGCTGAGCTACACGAATGTTTTCTGAAGTTGGGTAAAATCCTCGGTTGTCTGAAGATAGTCGGGAAGTAGAATCATTCACACTTATGTACCCTTGCAATTTAGCCCGAACTTGAATTTCAGAGGTTTCCTTAGTCACTTGATGCAAATGATTTTGTCCACCAGATTTGCCATTTTCAAGCAAAGATATCTTATTATCATCGGTAGCATGCATACCTCCATCTTCACTTCCACCATCCATGCCATCTAAAGTTTGATCGTTGCAGCAACTAATATTGTCAGAATTGATACCAGAAGTCTTTCTGTTAATGCCATCAATGCCTTTTCCATCTTTCTCACAATCTACTGATGGTGAATCAACAGAGAAGGTACTACAGTGGTCTCCACCATTCATATTTGGTAGCTGTCCTACTCCCTTACCCTGGTTTGAGGTCGCAGAAGTAAGCCCTTCCTTTAGAGGTAAGTCTACAACCGCAAGAATGTCCTTCTTTGCAGCTCTTGACACAAGGAACTCCTCCCTTGACTTCAAACTTCTCCACTCTGATACCAGTGATCGCATTTTTTGCTGCAATTCAGCAGTGGTTTCTGCACACTGCTCAAGGTGTTGATGAATAATGGTTGTACTGAGTAATTCATCACACAGAAACTTAAGCAGGAAAACTCTCTGCAGTCACAACAAAATGAATCTGATTAAGCAAATGACAAGTATCAACACTATAAGATCTATATTGATCTATAAAAACAATTTAAGAACTAGAAAACAACAAACTGGAAGTCAACCAACAAACAACCATAAAGAAAGATACAAATAGCATATCATTTCTTGAATGTTAAATTCTCATAAAATCCACTCAAGACGCTGTGCCAAGAAGCCATGGAATTGTAAATGTTGCCTCATTAAAAAGCACACATATGCACATATTCACACTTCAAACCAGAAAAATGCACTTATCGTAGACAAAGATTTTCTCTCTCAAAAATCCAATCATTCTTCCAATGTTCTATCTTTTAAGCTTAGAGAAAAGAATTCGTTAATATCCAGAATACTCAATGTTATCTGATAGAAGAAAAAATCACCTACAATAATCCAACAAAAAATCATTCAGCGAGAAATCCCACACAAGTTAGGAGCAAAACCTATTTACTCCGATAACATTCAAAAGCACTAGTTTTGCAGTAACTATTTTTGGTATCAGCGGGAGAAGAAAAGAAAGCCTATTTGTTTGTGTTCTACATCACAAGGTTTCTATGACTTTTGCATATGAAAAACTGACTCCAACTCCAGAAAGAGCAACTAGCACACTTAAAAACTGACTCCAACTCCAGAAAGAGCAACTAGCACACTTACATGCAAAATATATTACAGAAGTAACATTTGGGTCCGTAAACAAACCTCATCTACACCCAACTCCCAGTAGTCTTTTTCTTCCATTGCAACAACTAAATGGGTGAGAGTTTTCAAATATTTATTGTTAAATTCCCCCTTGTACTTTTTACAGTGGCCTTTACCAATGACCCGAGTGTTTCTGGACACCTCTTGAACCATATGGAAACCAACACAAGAAGGGCAATACCAATTCCCTTCAGGAATCCTTGCAAGTGGAGGATTCAAGCAATAAGTATGATACTCAGCATCACAAGTGTCACAAAGGAGAACACTATCATCATCCTTATCAACACCACAAACTTTGCAAACCCCTTCATCCCAAGGAGCTTTTGGGATCTCATTCATGGAAATAAGAATATTATCTAATTCCTTCTTTGTTTCTTCATTCATGTAATCCAATTTAGCATACGCTTCAAATTTCTGGAGAAGTGTGCCCACCTACATTTCAGGAATATTAAATTCAATTAATAGCTAAAGAAGAAACATTATGTGAAATAAGCAAGCTAAGAAGCATAGTAAGAAAACAGCGAAAAGGATCAAAGAACCATGTGATTAGAAAAACAGATACAGGAATATGCCCCTTTCTTTTATAAATTTTAGCAATCTTTTAGAACTTTTTCCACCTCGGGAAAGAGTTATCTATTGGTTACTTTTATCATCTTTCTTCCAGAAATCAACTTTGACATATTGCATAGAGTATTTTTCTCAAACCCATATGACCATCTTTTCATCTATCTATCAATTTTTTCATATAAACCCAAGTTATCTTTTAATCCTAAAAGTATGTAGCAAGTTGCATATATCCCTTCCTTGCCCAAATTGAGCATGTAGATAAAAGAATGACCATCAACTAAGGCTGGATTTCAGAAAACTGTATAGGATCACATTTATATCACATCTCTTGAGGTGCTGGAATATTAATGCACTTGATTTAAGAACTTGAAGCAGAAAATGGAAAGAAAAGAAAGAAAGAATCTGATAAAGCTAATGAAGAAAAAGATTTTGATGTATAACACACTATAATTCCATTAGTTGTAACAAGCTAAATAGTTTGACAATCTGCATAAAGAGAATTGGCTTTTACCTCCTCCTCATACAATGACTCAAAATTGTGGGCTAGGCTAGTGGCTAATTCAACCAAATCAGGCTGATCCCCGAATGCAATTTGCACAATTTTCCATAACTGCAAAGCTAGATAGTGAGATGTAATATATGGGCATAACTACCTAAAATAAAACATAAAAACACTTTAATATTCCCAATATTAATCCAGCTATAGCTTAAGAAAATGTGAAAAGATCCAATAGTATGATAGAAAGAAATTTAAAAGCATTTAAGAGTCATTATTTGAAGGTTAACATAACTTGTCCATATTAATATGTAAATCATGAAGCTGGCGATCATCCAATCATGAGGTGAATTTTGCGCAATTTCTTGCAAAAAGTAGTTCCTCAAGGAGGCTGAGCTAACAGATGTTCTACAAATGCCAAACAAAAAAGAAAGCTTTCGCTCAACCAGCATGAAAGTTGCTACAAATCCTAGCTTATCAATACTCATCCAAACTATCAATCAATAAAGCCAAATTTCAAAAAGAACCAAAGTCGAAATTCTAAAGGTGGGGATTGGAAACTGTCTTTGTTCGACATGAATTAGAATTTGCTTAGGCACAAACCTCTCGAACATCCTCCAGAAAAGATTCATAAGAGCCACCATAAGCTCCAACCTCTAATCTCAAATCAATAGTTCTAAAATCCAAAGGACGAGAAACCATGGCTGGAGAACCAAGAAGTCCCTCTTCATCATTGTCACCAGAATTAAGCAGATTTCCCCCCAACAATGTGCAGAAAACTTTGGTATCATCAGCAGCGGCAGCATGACGTAGGACAATACGACATTTCTTCATTACAATGTCGGATACAGGTATAACAATCTTCCTTTTGATTTTCCTAGCTGACTTCTCTGCCAATGCTTCCTTCGGTAAATCTGCTAGAACTGAAAGAACAGCTTTCTGTGTTCAATCAACAATTAGTACTCAATTCAGAATCAAGAGTACATATAACTTACTGTAAATGTGAAATTCAAAGAAAGTTCAACAAAGATTATCATAAATCAAGTTCAAAAAGGCATAATGGACACTTCAAATTTATTGAAAATGTTTCCAAGAGAAGATATTGTCTCAAACACATTTACACCAGAAAGAATAATGTCAGTAACAAAAGATAGTTCACTTAAGCATTTCAAGGTTCCCCATTATGCACATTGTCTTTGGTCCTTTTGACAAAAATTCCCTAATTGCCATTAGGGGCTATTGAAGATTATAGAAATTTGAATTTAGTATAAGAATATTATGTATCCAATAGTGAATATTTATGTATCCCATCAAAGAATTGTTTAAATATTATTCAGAAATATTGTATACTATCCAACTATTATAAATAGACGGGAATAAATAATATATCTCAAGACCTTCAATAGCCTTTGTATGTCTGGACATATTTATAGTCAACATGTTAAATCAATGTGTATAGTCTTTTCTCCTCTCCTCTTTATCTCTACTTTCATATACTATTGAAGCAATTTAGCAGGGGCCATTAATGTCAAAAACCACTTCTAACAATACCATAATAATTTTGTGGAAAGAACTAGAGTCCAACAACAGAATTTCCAAAAAGTAACATGAAAGTAAAGTTCAAAAGCACAATTAACAACATCATTAGTCATATAAAGTGAAAAAAAATAAGCATCCATAATGTCGTTTCCTAAGAATAAGAATAAAAAGCTGCACCTTTGTAGGTCCTGACGCATTGCCTTTGTAGACCTCCTTACTTATTGAATGCTCTAGTCTCTTCTTTGCCCATTCTGGAGGAGATTTCTCCAGAGCATCATATACACACCTTCTAATTCTGGTGCCCACATTAGTAGGAAGCTTCTTAACAGGTTGCAGAACCTTCGCCCACTCTGGGATGCCACCATCATCCCCATCAGTCATTTCAGAAGCAGCATTTGCATCATTCACTTCTTCTTCTATGGTGATAACATCTTTTTCTCTGGTTAAACAACCAAAATTCTTCTTCTTTGCATCTGCAAGCAACTGAATATCAACTTTCATATGTTAGTTGAAATTATGACACTCCAGCATGCTTTTCTTACAACTAGGAAAACAAAAGTAAATATTTAGTGGAATACAAATACGCATATGAAGCAACTTACATCACAAGCATGCTGGAAAAAATCTAAATCTTAAGAGAAAACATAGATGTGAACCCAGCAAGTTGACAAAGGGAAACAGAGCATTATAAAAAGATAAGTCACATGAATACAAGATTCAAAGATTGCTTCATTTGACAATTTTGTCCAAGATTTATCTTGAATTTCACTATAGAAGGAACAAAAGCTAATCTTACAAGTGCATCTGCTTCCATCCCAGCAACTCCAGTAAGCGCTCCACAAAGAACCCCTCCATCACCTTGTAAGCAGCGAAACACTTTACCACTTTCTCGAGCTGTAATCTCACTAGAGTCAGTGTTACAATCCATGGATAATACAGCCAACATGTATCTCCGTGCTAACTCTTGCCAAGTCAGATCATTAATGGGGAGCATATTCAGTTTACTTCTAATAGGGATTGAACTATCTGAATCTCTCCTTCTCCCCCTTCTTGCTTTCCATTCTCCATAATCAAAATTTGGATCCACCAGCGCAGCAACCTTCCATTGAAGCTCACTTATTACCACACCTAGCAGTGAGCTATGAGCCTTAGTTAGAGCTGTACTAGAGTAATAGCTATTTTGAGTTGACTCCTTTGTCTTCCTTGAATCAACAGGTACCAAGGCATGTAAATTATCTCCATTACATGCCATGAAAAATTCATCAAATGAAGATGAGTCTTGTTGACTTCCTTTATCACCTCTACATAAATCTAAGACTTCACTTGCATTACTTTTCCCTTCAGAATTCTTAATAAGATTGGAGACATCATAGCATGGGTTGCTAAGTGCTTCCTCAAGTTCCTTCATTGAGAAAGATTCTTTCAAACCCAGAGTTTGATGGAAGCGCCTCAATAACTCCCATACCTGCATACAAGACCAACAAGTTTAAGGTCCGCAGGTCCAGCAACCAATTTTATCACACAACGTGCAAAATACCTTTTTTTTCTAGTTTAAATATGGAGATTTCAATTCACATACCTGATAGAAGTCGCCAACAAGGACAGGAGGAAGCCTGGAGCATAATGGCGTCCCTGGAGGAGGATCAAGATCACCCATCTCATGTTCTTCAACCAACCTGGGACTTTTGGACTTTCTACATGACTCATCTGACTCTATATGTCTCTTTCTTTTAGTCATTAATTGCCCACTACCAACGGTCAATGGAGTACATGAGTAACCTCTGTTAAGGAGAAATTGATATTGTGAACAAGACTCAACACCAGGGAGTTGTTCTATCATTTCCTGCACAAACTCTGTATCCAACCCAAATCTATCCTCATCCAGCCATTTTGACAAGGCAGCAACTAAAGTTTCAAGCTCAACCCCAGACGGGATTTCAAATAAGCAAAGGGAACTGCAGAATTTGGCCAGTGGAGAAAATTTTGCCATACTCTTTTCATCCTTCATATCCCATGTAGTTGACCCCCATTCATCACCAACATGCTTGCAGGAAATTTGGAATGTACCTCTCTGAGTACATAGTTCAGAGTAAGCACTTATCAAGTTAGCAGACACCAGTTTCCATGCAGCAGGAGATGAACAATTTTCCACTGTTATCTCACCAATCTCATCACCCAAACTCAAATTGTTGGATTGAAGCCTCCCAGGTCTTGCATGAATATTACTACTTCTCAAGCGGTCTGATCTCTGACCACTATGGATGCCATTAGAACTATTCAAAAGGCAGTTTAAAATATCAGATTCTGTTGGTGGAGAAGGATCAGCAAGAATAGCCTCAACACTGACATCATTATCAAAATCCTTATTATGTGAAACCATGCAGTTATTGTTGTTTTGACATGGAAACTGATCCATGTCCTTCCTATACAAGACAGTTGAACCCTCAGGAACTGGCAAAGCTGAACATGGAAATCTACAGATGCTGAAGAGAGGTCCAGAATCACCGCCATCCAAAACTTTACAAATGAAAAAAGAACCAGTAACCTTGTCATGCCAACAGGAACTATAACCTATAGGCCAAATTAGGCTAGCACTATGATAAGCAGGTCTGACATCAATTTTTCCCAAAGAAAGAACAAAAAAATCTTCAAACTGTACAGGAAGTCCTTCCTGAAATATAAAGCATCATAACAAGAATCAATCATAGAACACCCAACAATATAAGAAGCATGATTTCAATTATCTAGATGACACCATAGTAACAGATCAAAAAGAAAATTGTAACTAAATCCCTGAGGCCTAAGTTAAGCATGAAAACGAAGCATACTTACACGAGACTGGTGAGAATTAGAAAAATCACTGACAGCATCAACTTCTGCAACTTTACCAGATTCAGCAGCAACAGTTTCTGTACCTCGATCACTGAATGAGATCTCCCCATGATAGCCATTTACTGAATTTTCTTTACTTTCGGAGTAAACATTAGCAATCTGAATTCCTTTGGACTTTCTCTTTTTAGGCAAATGCAAACTCTCCTGCAAAGAGGGACACCCATCACCTCTAGCGTCGGTGTCCATTTTACTGCAATTAGGTACCAACCCAAGATGACTAACAACCTTAGACTTTGAACCAAAAGCCATGTCATCAGGATGACAATAAACTACATAAAATTCAAAACTAGACCTAAGATTTTTAAGTTCCACATGTCGAGCTTCACTGTGTACAGCATACCTTTCAGGCATGAATTCTATGAAAACCTCCAACTGGGGCTTTGAGATTAATCCTAAAACTTCCTAAAGCTAAACCAATTCTGACCCCAGCATGCTTCTATCGACTGTACCTCAGA
>JANQAP020000248.1:1051348-1064283 GCA_026874005.2 Erythroxylum coriaceum
GTTGAAGGCCTAAATATATAGGTAATGAAATAACAAACTTAGCTAATATCTCGAAAAAGATTAACCAAACAAATCAAAAGTTTAAATACCTAAGATAAAGGAAATAATCTAAACAAACTTGGATAACTCACAAACAATAGGACCACATTTTAAACAACTTTGAATCATTCTCTAACAACCATATACGCTTCCCCATTACAGGTCCAATGCATGTCCGACCCATACTGATTATGGTTCATTTTCTTTGCTGACCTTCAACCCATTAACCCAAATCTTTTATTGGATTCTTTTATTATCTTTAATCGGATTAAATTTGATTCACTTAATTGTAAATTTGTTAAAATCGTAAAATTATAATTAATTGTTATCCAACTTTATAAAAAAAATTACTAACAGATGTAATGGTAGGGCTTTTAAGACCAACATGTGCAAAGCATTTGCTTTCTATATGCTGCGTCCTGCTCTGCATAAAATATTTAATACAGAACGAACTGTAGCCGCCGTGTTAATTATGCCTACAGGATGCATAATTCCACACAGTAAACTTCATTAAGATAAATATCTGAGAAGCATGTCTGAACAATCTATAGAAACGCTATGATTAATGCCTCCATGGCTGAATTTCGTAAAGTAACAGCACATTCCAGGGAGGGACCTCACTACATAGACCCTTGATAGCTTCATAAACGTTTGCTGGAAGACGAATTCTTGAAAAAGCATGAAAGACAAAAATGGAAGGGAAGTGAGAATGTTGAGGACAATGAAAGTGGAGTTCTTGGTGTAGATTTTCATGAATCATTTGATTAGACGAAAGATTCCCTGATTCTGTTTCATCATAGTTTGGTTGCCATCTTCATCGTCTTCTCTGGTAGTCTTTGTCCAGATAAGATGAAAATAAGGTAAACAAAGGATGAAGTCAAGTCGTCTTGAACGTACGCGTTAATACTTCCCCAAGTTAACTGCAAAAGTAAGAAGACTTTATAGAAAAGGCCATATTAATTTTGAGATAAATTCTATAAAGACCTCTTATAACTCTTTACTCTTTTGAAAGTTTTTGAAGTTCAAAATCTATGTTTAGAGTCGAATATGATATGATATTTTATACATTATTCTATTGAGTAATTAAACTTCATTATTACATATTTTCCCAAATTGTAATGTAAAAGTAGTTTGTACATTAATGTCCTAAAAGATTATATGTAGATGAAATTATTGACATGTACACATGTTAAGGTCCTAAAATAACGTAAACCATGTTAGCGAAAGCATCCATCTAATCCATTTTGAAATTATTTATGCTTTATATCATCTCCTGGATATTGGTATTGTATAGAGTGGACTGGATTTAGATATAGATACCCTCTTCTGAGATCCCCAAGTAATTGAGATCTGCAGCTTTTTATAGTCCTCAGAGATCTCACGTCTTCATTAACAACAATAAATAAATAAAGAGTTAATGTTAGTGTAGTTGGCTTGGCTTACAGTTACAGACAACAATACAAAACCCAAATTCGATGGTCCCGCACCCAGTTCGCTTGCAGAAAGCAGATATCATGGAAATCAGATTAGACCTTGTCATCTTAATCATATGGCATTATGGCATATTCTATTTCTGTATACAAGTCTCCATCTTTCATTTTCTGTCTTCTTCAACACATTAGGTCTCCAGAAATTTCCTCCAAAACATCAAAACAAAGATTTGTCCAGTACCTCCTTGATTACGTTTTAAACATGTAAGGAACGTTGATGCGTAGATAACCAAAAATCTGCACCAACCTAAGATTGTGTTTGGGACCAGGACCACGAGTGAGCCGGCAGCCATGAATGGCAATGAATGACGGGTCAATCTCCGCAGTTACCATTTTGATTGATAAACCAGGCCAGGCCATGCGTTCTTTTTTTAATTTTCTTTTTCAATGCCTTCTTCTCTCATAATATAAAAATATTTTGATCCCATAATTATAATTGTTGTTCATGACCTGCAATATTTACATTTTGTGTCAATTTTTAAATTTTAACTTATTTAAATACGTTATTTTCATAAGATCTTCTACATTTAAAACACTAAATTCAGGTTCCAAAAATAAAAGTGAAGTAGCAAGTGGGGAAAAAAATAAAGGACAAAAGGAGTAGGGCATTCCGCGATCAAGATTAGTCAGTCGTGGACAGTGGTCACCCACCACTCCCACCACTGGACAAGCTCCATGACAAGGCCAATTTGCACTATCTCTTCTCGGTCCATTACTTTCTTGTTCATTGGACACTTGTTTTCGTCAGACGTGTAATTTTGATGGTTCCAGTCACGTCAGTCCCTCTTTTATTTTATCTTGATTTTGTATGTGTTTGCTCTATCTACTATTGTATGAATAGTTTCTTATCTCATACTTATTATCATTTATTGTTAGTTATATACGCAAAAATGGGTTATATATTTTCACCAACAGGCCAGAGTTCAGCCTAAGATATCTTTCAATCTGCAATAAACAATATATGCTTAATTCATTAATCACATATATTTCTAAGCTTAAAGACTTGGAGCAACTTTTCCTAAGTAGTTATCACTTAATATATATACTCAAAATAGATAGTTCTCAAACGTGATAAGTGAAAATATTTGGTATCTTTTGCATTTAAATACAAAAGGCGAGGTGAAGTGAAGGGGGAAAAAAAAAGAAGACAAAAATAAGCTTCCTGACGTAATACAAAGATGAAAGAAGTCCTTGAATTAGGTAAAGTGGCCCATACAAACAGATAACCATCTCAATTGAAAAAACATGATTGTGGTTTTAAGTACACCAATAGCGCACGCTCTTTTTTGCTACTGCATGTCTTTGCCTGGGTTAGTTAAAGAAACTATTTAAGTTCCCAAATGGGTTTAAACTTTAAATCTTTAGTTGTTATCATACGTACCAATGTATAAATATATTCATAATTATAATTATATTAATCAATGATTAAAAAATTTAACACGGTCTAATACTAATTGAACCTTTTTAAAGCAAACGTCTATTACCTATTATTTGTGGGTATATGAGAATTTTCTCATTAAGAGCATCGGATTCTCACAGGATTTGCATGCAAAGGAAAAGGTAAGGTTTGGTGATTTAGTAGAGTCATCAACAGGAAATTATTCTATTCTGAGGGAAGTTTTTGGAAGTATTGTTACAGGAATATCTGATAGCTATAATTGTCCTAACAGAGTGATTTAACTAATCAACTTTAGACATCTCTAAGACAACTCGCTGATTAACCTCCTCAAATACAAACATCGATAGCTCAAGTTACAAGTCTACAAATAAAATCATCATCTCGTAGATAGTTTCTTGCCACGGTTGCAGATTTGACGAGAAACCTTCTCTCCTCGTGTTGTTAAATACCATCACTGATTGTATTCTATCTATTGGGGCTCACTTCTGTCATGTCAAAAATTTATTCAATCTTCCAGATCTTGAGCATCTATTCCATAACTATATGCAAGATTCAATTATTCAACCTTCATCCTATCACCATCAAATTTGATAATCCTTAATTTTAACTGTAATTAAAATATCTCAAAATTTAATTCAATAATTGTATTATTAAAATTAATATAAAATACTTTATTTTTATGCATTTTAATCTTTTAATTTTTATTTATAAATTCACTTCAATATTTTTAAATATTCCAATAGATGCAAAATTTTGCAATACAATTTATATAAAATATTGTTATACAATTTCCCAACAATTATACGTACAAAAAGAGGCAGATTGTTGAATAGCTCGTTTTACAATCAGATTTGTAAACGTTGATGACAAACATGAAGGCGACGCCATTGAAGACCAACTTTATTAATTAAAGTTGACAAGCTTGACGTGTCGTAAGACTTCTTTCAACAATTGATATGATAAGAATTGAACAGCAGTGTGCTGATATTATAAACCAAAACCTAATTTTCTAACATTTTCTTTTGTTGATTCTTTCATTCCAGTTACAGATGGCATTATTACCTTCTTTATCACCTTTTTGTAGTTTAACAAGGATCATGAATTTCTTATGAAACACAATGGTTTAAGTTATAATCACAGGAGTTTGGGTGCAAAAGGATTAAATGAATTACTTAGTAGATCGAATGATATGCAATGTATGTCTTCTTCAAAACAGAATCTTTACTACAGAAAGTGCCTTTATTAGAAGCTGATTCTCGTGGTTATCCTGAGGCAATCAGGTCCAGTCACTGACTGTGGCCATGTCAGCTTCTGAATCCCCCCTTCCCTGTGGTCCTTTGTTAGGTAAGCGAGTTAGTGCATGCCCAGTTAACAAACCACTAAAACTCTTTTCTCTGCTATTTCACATTAAAGCAAAATCAAATTATATTCCGTCTACAAACCTCAAATGCTAAACAAACAATAAGCAAACAACCTTAACACAAGCCTCCAATTTTCTCTCTCACACGCATCTTCCGCATTTTATCTCCTCGCTTCTTTCTCGCTAAAGCGCAGCCATATTATTATATTCTATAATAGTTTGTTCAGCTGCCATTTCCAATACTGTTCCCTTCTTTATTCCTCTACTGTGATTCGTGTTTGTTCTTGATTTGTCTACATTCTTGCGTCTTGGTTTGAACTACCGTCTACTGTTATGTATTAGGACAAAATCAAAGATTGTATCTTTCTTGAAGCTTTTGTCGTTGTTAATATTCTTTTTGGAGCCTAATTCGACTTCTTTGAACTGGGGAGGGTGGTAATCTATCTGGGTACTCTTTATTTGGATTCAAGAATGGATTTTTAATCGTTTCTTTATCAGTCTATGATGGATATTGAAGGTGTAATTCATGACAATCCAATCAAGGTAAAACTTGTGACTGTCATTGGCTGCTCAATTTGTCTCTCAGTCAGCTTTTAGTTCATTCTTTAACTCGTTCTGTTTGTTCTGTTGTTAATTGTAGATAGACTCGTGGAAGACACTGTTAACTTTGGCTTATCAAAGTTTAGGAGTTGTCTATGGAGATTTGAGCACTTCCCCATTATATGTTTACAAGAGTGCATTTGCAGAGGATATACAACACTCTGAGACAAATGAGGAAATTTACGGAGTCTTGTCCTTTGTTTTCTGGACACTGACGCTAATACCGCTTGTTAAATATGTTTTTATTGTTCTAAGAGCTGATGACAACGGCGAAGGAGGTACTTTTGCTCTGTATTCCTTGCTCTGCCGCCATGCTCGGGTGAGCTCCATACCCAATTGCCAACTCGCTGACGAGGAGCTTTCAGAGTACACGATAGATTGGTCTGCTTCAAATGATAAGAGTGTTGCTGTTTCCAGATTGAAATCAACTTTGGAGAAGTATAGAGTCTTGCAAAGGGTATTGCTTGTTTTGGCTTTGATTGGGACTTGCATGGTCATTGGCGATGGAGTGCTTACTCCTGCAATATCAGGTCTTTGTGGTTGTGTTTCTTTGGCCTTTGATTTGTGGTTGGAATTCGGAAGTTCAGTTCATGACAGAAATATTTGGTTTTTGGTCATTTGCAGTATATTCAGCGGTATCAGGACTGGAGCTTTCCATGTCAAGGGAGCACCATCAGTGTAAGTTCTTTGTTTCTCATGTTTAAAGTTTGATATTAAAAAAGGTTAAGAAAGAAATTTGTAGCACTTGTTGGTAGAGATTTCTTGTTGGTGGAAGCCATGCCATCCATTGTCTCAGAGAACTTGTGTAGATTTTCTCTGAACTATTCAGTCTAAGGAAGCATTCTACATCTTGAGAAGTTCAATAGTTATATTCTCTGGCCTATTAGGTGAACAGAAATATAGATCAGGATTTGTACGAAAAAGAATCAGGTAACTGGCAAGCATCCAATTCGACCAACTTCTTGGTTGCTTGAAGCATCTTGGAAAATCTTCTGGTAGCTCGATACTTGATATACTGAGAAGGGAAGATGAACGGATCGCAGTTAGGTATAAGTTGAGTGTACTGGTTTGAGTTATATATGTATGGAAAAGCCAAGGCCACCAAATTGGCAATAGTTTATAGTTCTGTCCACTATTTGCGGTCCCTACGGAAAAATTAGGACAAAATTTGCTGCTTTAATTTATGTCCAATCACTTTACAGTTGACAATAAACTATTAAATTGTATAATTGGGCCGGTCAAGTTAACTACAGAAACATGTAAGATAAAGTAATTACGTAAGAAGTTCAAGGTTGAGAAAGAAGATTAAGAAAATAAAGTTGTGACTTTATAGAGATAATCTGTCAACGTCAAGGCACAGACAAGTAGTCTAATATGAGTCAAATGATGTAATGAACTAATAGCAAATCATGTTGGAATATTTATGCGGTTTGGTTTTCAAAAGCCATCCCCAAACTGATCAATTTGACATCATCGCATTGAACCTCCCCTAGGACTTCACATCATGCCTGCTTTCCAAGTCATTGTCGTAGATTAAGGTACTAGTTAACATTAATGTATGGCAAACTTTAATCAGTTTTGTGAAATTATATCTTAGAATCTGCATAGAAATGTAAAGGTGCATAAATTTCTGAAACACTGATGGTTATTGTGCTTCTGCTTCATTGAATAGGATAAGGTGAATGCATGCATCATTCCCATTTGAGATTATTTATCTGCTTTTATGTTGATCAATGAAGAGAAATGACTTTAAAAGTCCAGTCACCCTTTCTGTAGCATCTGTGTCCCAACTTATCTAATCGATGCAATCAGAATCAATTTCAAGAATTGATAGGAGATTTGGACCAAACTAGGTCATTGAATTCCTTCTTTGATGAATAACATTGACTAAAACCTAAGTGATCTGCAGATGTTGAACTTCCTGTTGCTTGTGCTATCCTGGTGTTCTTATTTGCCCTCCAACATTATGGAACACACAAGGTAGGGTTCCTCTTTGCACCAATCGTAATAACATGGCTGCTGTGCATCAGTGCAATTGGTGTCTACAATATTGTCCACTGGAATCCTCATGTTTACCAAGCTCTCTCTCCGTACTATATGTACAAATTTTTGAAGAAGACACAGAAGAAGGGTTGGATGTCCCTGGGAGGAATGTTGCTATGCATAACAGGTATAAGAAGTTGTGAATAGTCCACTTTCCACTTTCAACAAGTGTAAGTTTTTAATTCTAATGGTAGTTTTCTTTTCAATTATTCTAGGCTCAGAAGCTATGTTTGCTGATCTTGGGCACTTTTCACAGTTGTCAATCAAGGTAATTAACTTGTTCATGTTTCTTCATGCATCCACATAGAGACTATGTTTTCGTTTAACAAGAGTTATTATTTCCCTTCCAGAAAAATGAGAGGGTTAACAAAGACTTTAGTTTATGAATATTGTTACTAGTGATGATGACAGTTAAGTACTGAATGTTATATCCATTCAAATATAGATATAATATCCCAAAGGAAATTTTCGTTCATTATGGTGACTCAATTTTCTCTGATGTCAAAGCCTTACCATGCAAGATTTCCTTCACAATTTTAGTCATTCAAACAGCCCAAGTTTTCTTTGTAGCTTTGGGTATGACTTATGTGATCAAATATTTGATGCAATCTTTTTATTTTTGTTATCCTTTGATAGTATGCTAACTGATATCAATATTGGACAAAATTGCATGTTAGAAGTGCCTTCCCTAGAAGAATTCTAACAATGACCCACTTTCTTCAGATTGCTTTCACCTTTGTCGTTTACCCCTCACTGATCCTCGCATATATGGGACAAGCTGCCTACCTTTCAAAGCATCATATCATTGAAAGTGATTACAGGATAGGTTTCTACGTGTCTGTGCCTGGTAAGTGTAATGGTGATACCTCTGGATGGGTATGATTGATGATCTTTCAGGGGTGTGAATAGAAAATGCACTGTTGTTTCAGCTGCTATCAGGTGGCCTGTTCTTGCAATAGCTATACTTGCAGCAGTGGTGGGAAGTCAAGCCATTATCACTGGAACATTCTCAATAATCAAACAATGCTCCGCCTTAGGCTGCTTTCCAAGGGTCAAAATTATACACACTTCATCGAAGATACATGGCCAGATATACATTCCAGAGATCAACTGGATTCTAATGTTGCTATGTTTGGCTGTCACTATTGGTTTTAGGAATACAAAACACATGGGCAATGCAGCAGGTATATTTAACATGACCCTTTGTTACTTTCATATCTTTCTCAACCGGTAGATTGTTTGAGTCACATACACTCTTGATGTTGAAACCTGCCTCATGAATAGAAATTATATAAACTTTTTAGTCAGTGTTTCACTCTTTAATATAGAAACATTGTTATTTTAAGAACATAATCACCATGCATGTATAGTGAAATCATCAAGACAGAACCCTGCAATGTTAAAGCATGTGATTTGGTGTCTTCTATATTCCAATTATGAACTTTGTCGAAACTCCAACTAATGGATGTACTCACTACATCTTGTTTCAACATCTGACAGGTTTGGCAGTCATCACTGTGATGTTGGTAACAACCTGCCTGATGTCGTTGGTTATTGTCTTATGTTGGCACAAAAATATCCTTCTGGCTATTTGTTTTATATTCTTTTTCGGCTCCGTTGAAGCTCTTTACTTCTCAGCATCCCTTATCAAGTTTCTTGAAGGAGCTTGGGTGCCAGTGGCCCTCTCATTCATCTTTCTCATCGTGATGTACATTTGGCACTATGGGACACTCAAGAAATATGAATTTGATGTCCAGAACAAGGTCTCAATAAACTGGCTTCTTGGTCTGGGCCCCTCTCTAGGAATAGCACGGGTTCGTGGAATAGGACTCATACATACAGAGCTTGTTTCTGGGATTCCAGCTATATTCTCTCACTTTGTAACCAATCTTCCAGCTTTCCACCAGGTTTTAGTTTTCCTCTGCATCAAATCTGTGCCGGTGCCTCATGTGAGGGCAGACGAAAGGTTCCTAGTGGGAAGAGTTGGTCCTAAAGAGTACCGCTTGTACAGATGCATAGCACGGTATGGCTACCATGATGTTCACAAAGATGATGTGGAGTTTGAGAAGGATCTTGTCTGTAGTATTGCTGAATTTATCAGATCAGAAAAGCCTGAATGTAACATAAGAATGGAAGACAGTGGTGATGACGAACGAATGACAGTTGTTGGGACTTCATCCTCAAACTTAGAAGGAATTAAATTGAGCGAAGATGGAGAATTTTCAGATACGGTCGGCACTTCAGAGCTAAGGGAGATGAAGTCCCCGGAGAAACTGAGAAAGAGAGTAAGGTTTCTTGTACCAGAAAGTCCCCGGATCGACATGGAAACATGGGAAGAGCTGCAAGAATTAATGGAGGCAAGGGAAGCAGGAATGGCATTTATACTCGGGCACTCATATGTAAGGGCCAAAAGAGGATCCAGTTGGATGAAAAGGATCGTAATAAACTATGGTTATGATTTCTTGAGAAGAAACTCCAGGGGACCAAGTTATGCTCTGAGCATACCTCGGGCATCAACTCTAGAGGTAGGAATGGTGTACTACGTATAGTCTGACTATGCAGTACAACCAAGTAAGCAGCAAAGCTTCTGCATTTTGAATGTTGTATATGATAAAAGTTAAAACTACTTTACGACGATCAATCCACGAGATAAATGGAGCTTTTAGGCATCCAAATGCTGATCACCCACCACGCCTGTCAAAGAGTGTTGTTGTTTTAGGGCCAGTCACATGAATGTAGTGATAAATATAAAACTAGGGAAATAAAGAACTGAAATTTTATTACTCTTACAATTTCTCCTGTTTGTAGAGCTAAATCCAATGGATATAGGTTTGAAACTAGGAATTGCATTCACTAACTCCTAATAAAGGGCAACAAATTTCAATAAAGTCACCTAAAGCTATGTATTCTCCTAAACACTAGGTAAAACTAAAACAAACTAATACCAGTAGAAAATCGAACTCTCATGTCAAACTAAGAAATGAAACAAATATTTCCAACAATCCCTCCCTCAAACTAAAAGTTTTCAAACATTCAGTTTAATAAAACTTATCAAGTGCACAAACTCCAAGTAGCTTCCTTAGCTTTTGAAATATAGGCAATTTCAATGACTTGGTCATTATGTCAGCAATATGATCTTCACTCTTGCAGTAGAAAAGATCAATGATTCCGTCACCTGTGAGGTCCCTTAAAAAGTGAAACTTCACATTTACATGCTTGCTTTTTCCATGTAGAATAGGATTTTTAAAGAGTTTGATAGTAGAATTATTGCCACTATAAATTCTAGTAGCTCCCTCTTGCTTGCAATGCAACTCTTCAAGTATTTTCCTCAACCAAATTGCTTGACAGACACAAGTTGTTGCAGCTACAAATTCTGCTTTGGTTGTTGACAATGTGACAATTACTTGCCTTTTTGAAGACCATGAAACAACTCTCAAACCAAGCACGAAATAACTCCCGGACTAAGCACAAAAATATATCCTGAAGTGCTTTTTCTATCGTCTTGATCTCTAATATAATCATTGTCCATAAAGCTAAATAAATATGGCCTTTTACCTTTCTTATAGAACAATCCATAATTAGCAGTCCCTTGCAAGTATCGAAAGATTCTTTTTGTAGCTAAGAAATGAATCTCCTTTTGACACTTTATGAATCTGCTTATGAGATTTAAATCGTGCATTATGTCAGGTCTTATTATAGTTAAATAAATCAAACTTCCTACAATTTGTTTGTAAAATGTGATGTTAATCTTCCTTCCTTCAGGGTTTCGAACGAGCTTTAGACTTACTTCAATAGGCGTGCCAAAATAATTGCAATTTTTCACTTGAAACCTATCTAAAATTTCTTGCACATACTTCCTTTGAGAAATAAAAATTCCAACTAATGATTGTATCACTTCAATGCCCAAAAAATAATGCATATTCCAAAATCAGACATAACAAATTCAACAATCATAGATTTTTTTAATTTGTCAAACATGGCAGCATCATTTCCAGAAAAAAATAAGATCGTCCACATATAAGCAAACAATGAGCAATTTCCCTCCATCTCCAATCTTTGTAAAAAGTGTATGCTCATATGGATATTTTTTAAACACTTCCTTAGAAAAATAAGCTTTTATACGGCTATACCAAGTGCATGGAGCTTGTTTTTAGCTCATATAATGCCCTTTTGAGTTTATAAACCTTATTTTCTCTTCCAAACTTCATATAATGTGGAAGTTGAGTAACAGATACTTGTTCTTGAAGATCACCATGCAAGAATGTCGACTGCACATTCAATTGAAAGATAGGCCATAAATATTATGCTGCTAACGCAATCACCACTTTGATCGTATCATGTCTTACAACAGGAGCAAAGACTTCTCTATAATCCACTCCAAACTCTTGCTTATAGCCTTTAGCTACTAAACATGCCTTGTATTTGTCAACCTCTCCATTCTCCTTCAATTTCGTCTTTGATAGCATCTTCGAAAGCTGTAGGATCATAATAAAAATATAGCAAAACGGGTAAGTGGGTCCTCAAATTGGTGAATTCAAGTTACCTCGCAATCGCCCATCCATGTAGGTCTTCTTCTAACAAGTTGAGGTTGATCTTCATTTTTTGTTGTTATTGCAAAGCTTGGAATATTTGCTGGACCATCTGGTGGTACTTGTTAATCATTTTCTACAGGTTGCTACCTCTCCTCTTCATTAACTTCATCAAAGTTGACATGTATTTTTTGTTTAATAACATTATTATTCCATGGCTAAAAACTTTCTTCATAAAAAACTACATCACAACTGATAACAATTTCCCTTGTTGTGGGATTGTAAAGCTTATAAGCTTTTGATTGATCACTAACACAAAAAAATGCCTTTCTCTCCTTCCTCATCTAGCTTTGTCCTCTTCTGGTATGGAATATAGGCATAGACAACATACCCAAAAGTTTTGAAATGATATACTGTACAATATTAGAACCATTAATTATGTAAAGGAGCTAAGATCTCCTAAAAAATTCAAGTATTTGTTTAGGCATTTTTCATAATTATGATGATAATTAAGATGACAATCATAGGATTTAATAAAGTGCTCACTATAGAGAATCTTGTAGAATTCTCTCGCTAAACCACTGTCTCAATAGTAGTATGATTGTCATATGATAATAAGATATAAAATACTTAAACAATTGGCTTAGTGTAAGTGGAAAATTATTAGTTTATACCTTATGCTCAATTGGTTGGTTGTAGTTTTTGGAAATAATTATTTAAAGACATTCTTTAACTTATGTATATTCATTTAGTTAATTGACGCATAAGTTAAAATCCATGAGATAAATGTACATTGTAAATGAAATTATGATGAGATTATCATTATGATATTCATATTGCATTTATATGTTATTCATAATTTATTCCTAGTTAATGTTGTATTAAGACTAGACATTATTAAAGAATAAAAAGACTAATAAATGTTATGTAACTTCCTTAGGAATGAAGTAGTCAATCTCATAGATTATAATACACTACAAGAAAATAGCAAATTACATACGGAAATTACCGACGGAACAAGCCAATATACCGTCGGTAAATTTATTTACCGACGGAATAAACCGACGGAAGAAAACGTCGGCGATTCGGCCGTAGCTAAATTCACCGACGACCCATCTTTTACCGTCGGTAAATTTACCGACCGAATATCGTGTCCGTCGGTAATTTCAACGGAAACGTTGCCGACCGTCCACCATATTCCGTCGCTAAAATTACCGACAGGCACAGTTTAGCCGTATGTAAATTTGACATCGTACAGTCGACAAATGTGCCGACGGTAAGTCTTCCGTCGCTAAAGAACTCTGTATTACCGACGGAAGAGTATATATTCCGTCGGAAATATTCAAATATGTAGCGACGGAAGTTTTGTATTATTCCGTCGGTAAAATTTAATTTTATTTTTTTAAAATTAAATATTTCCATTATATTTAAATTAAAATCGTCTTATAATTTTATTAATAATATATATTTAATAA
>JANQAP020000248.1:1064383-1075279 GCA_026874005.2 Erythroxylum coriaceum
CTAGGCTCGTGGAATATTTCACCGATAAGCCTCACGGGAGCTGCATCACGGGTTTCCAGCCTATATACCATCCTAGGAGTTTATTATGAAACTAATTAATGTAGTGTACGAATTAATTTCGTACACTACATTAATCGATCGATTTTATCGATCGAATTAATCACGCACTAAGAATAAGTAAATATAGCATACTAGTTTCAATATTATTATAAGCAAACAACATATTACAGTAATTCATATGGTAACTTTTAATTAAATACACCACTAACCTGAATCGATGAACAACTGGAAAATATTTGTATTTAAGACGATCTTCCACACAAAACAAAATCTGCGAAAATATTAAAAAAATATGAATTAATAATTACAATTCAATTAAATATGAATTATCACTATAATAAAATTAATTATATTAATTATTATCATTATTATGATTAATTATTAATAATTAATGACAATAGTTATAATTACAATTAATTTTATATTTATAAATTTCATAACAATCACAACTATTAAATTAATAAATTAAGAAAAATTAATAATATAAACAATAATCTTAATTCATTAACAAATATTTATATATATAATCAATTCACAATTAAATTTTAAATTTATAAATTATAACTTTGGACTAAACATTTTATCAAAATTACTTATTTAAATTCTCAAATTAAATTATAAATTACACAAAATTATTTAAAGTTCATACAAGACATATTATCGAACATTGAATACACAATATACATAATCTTATTCTATGCCTAAATATCTACCTTTAAAACTTAAAAACAAGCTATTTTAATAAAAACAATACACTTATAAGAGAGTTTACCTCGAACACGATCCAAAAATTCGATAGCAGGAGTCGGAAAACTCAGAACCTTAAGCCAAAGACGAGAGCAGAAACGAGAGTGATAAGGGGTGAGAAGGGGGGGGTCGGGCGCTTTATATAGAAGCCCATTTACCGACGGAACAGAAAATTCCGTCGGTAAATGGGCGGGAGAGCCGACAGTTACCGACGGCAAACTTATTTCCGTCGGTAAAAGAGCGGCAGGAATGTTCCGGAAGAAACTCGAATACCGACGGAACATAATATGTTCCGTCGGTAAAATAGGTTTTCATGCCGACAGTTACCGACGGTAAAATGTTACCGTCGGTATGGATGAAACAGATACCGACGGACAGGCTAACGTCCGTCGGAAAAATTATTAAAATCTGTTAGCTACCGACGGTTTGTATACTCCGTCGGTAAACAAGGTTAACTGCAAATACTCCCCGACGGTTTTCCAATATTCCGTCGGTATAAGGTTGCATATACCGACGGAAACTTCAGACCGTCGGAAATATTAGCCAGTAAATAAATCTCCGACGGAATATAATATACCGTCGGTAAAGGCGAAGCAATTAAATTGCGGGAACGATTCCCACGTTTTTTACCGTCGGCGAGGCATATTCCGTCGCTATTGTGTGTCGCAGATTTTGGGCCGAATTTTCCTCGACAACAGTTCCGACGGATTAGTTATCCGTCGGTAAAATTTTGTTTTCACCGACGGATTGTCCCAGTTCTGTCGGTAAAGTGCGACGGAATATTGTCGTCGGTAATATTCCGACGCTAATGCTCAATTTTCTTGTAGTGATATAGAGATACTTAAAACAAATATATGAGTGCTTGTTAGATAACAAGTTTACTAAACTAACCTAATATGAGAATTTCATTTGGAATATTACTTGTATGTTTATAAAAATTATCATTGTGATGATAGTATAAATTATCATTTAACTTGAGATCTCTAAAATATTTCATATAGATGTTGCTATATTTGTAATATCCTAGTTTGACTATTATACTGTGTACTGTACTACGCATGCACTTTACAGAGTATGCTCTATTTATGGTGTATTAGAGTAACTAAAGCATTTAAATGTATTATTGAAGTTATAACAGAGATCACGGATAGACCAGAGATGGTTGTAGACTCGATTGGAAATTTCTGGAAATTTTTTTTGAAAACTCCAAAAAACTACAGAATGAGACCGAATGAGCCTTAAAAGCTTCGAAACATGCCTTGGAGATTTAGGTGACACTTTTGAATGAAATCCGGATGATTTCGATAACATTCAGTGATTTTCGAATTCAATCCAAAAATTCTTCCTGACAACCGAAAGATTACCAAATAATTTGAAATATGATGAAAAGCTCAAGAATTAGGATTGGAGTCCATAGGTACTGAAACGAGTCAAAACGAAGGTTGTTTGAATAGAATTTGGGTAATCCGAAATTATTGGACTAAAATACCCTTTTTGGAAAATAATGGGTATTGATTATTTAAACTCATTTGAAATTTTTAAAAGCATCCAATCAACAAGTATTGACCTTAATTAGAGTATTTCACGGTCAATTTGATAATAAGATGGTTGTGGAATAATTTCGGGATTTAATTTGGTTAGTTGGTGAATTAAATGCATTAAAGGCCAATTTGGTCTTTTTGTACTCATTAAGGGCAATTTGGTCTTTTTACATGATATTAGTGGATTGATGAGTCATTAGGGATGACCAATGAGAAAATGACATGTGTGTGTGATGAGTCATTAGGGATGACAAATAGGAAGGTGACATGTGTAATCTATTAAATGAGTATAAAAAACAAAACTTAAGACAATTTGCTTCATTTTGTGAGAGTGTTGTGAAAGTGGTATTAAAGAGCCAAAAAACTAAAAGAAAATAAGAGAGAAGCAAGAGTCGGTTTTAGCCATTGATGAGAGAAAGGAAGGAAGAGAGAGAAAAAAGAGAAAGGAGAAGTGAGAGCTACGACTAAGCCATGAAGAAGTGATCCAAGGCATTTTTCATGCTCTTTCACCTCTAATTAAGCTTCTAACAAGATTTCATAGCTATCCAATGAAGAGGAAGAAGAAAATGTGTAGGTAAGATTTCATAGCTATTAAGGTTTTATTGCATTGTAAACAATTGGGAGAAGAAAATCACGTGAATCTAGTGTATGAAACTTGGTCAAACGTCATATCTATTGCCTAAAGCGTTTTATTTTGTTATTTGTTGATTTAAGATTAATGAATGGCATTAGGAAGTTAGTTAAATGATGAAAGAATGAAAGAAAAACCATAGAAATGATTGGATGAGTTTTCGACCATGGTTAGTGTTTTTAATGTATTATGGTACAAAATCCTATTTTTATGTTTTATGATGATTATAGTGTGATTTTAATGCTAATGAAGTAAAGAAATTAAAAGGAATTGATCTGGAATTGGTTTTGATTGCAATTTGGTTTAGGGTGCATGATTTTTGTAAAAATTTGTTAATAAAATTTATGGCTTAAATGTACGTATTAAAATGTCATGGAAGTGAATTTGGATTGGTTTCAAGTTTTAGAAATCAAATGTAATTAAATTGGAAAAGTTTATTGTTAAATATGTTAAGTTTAGCCTTAAAAGCATTTTTGATATAAAAGTATGATTATGATATAATGACGATGTGAATGTGGTTAAGGATGGTGATTAAGTGTATTTATTGTATTGGAATGATTAAATAAAGTGTTAAGTTATTATTTGGAGAAAAATTAGTAAATGGAGTGTACATGGAAAGTAATGAAGTTAGCATGGTTTATGGTGTATTTGATTGGAAAATGTGTTAAGAAGTTGGATGTATTCGTATTAGGTTTTCAGATCAAAAAACGAAACCAACTGAAGGATTTTGAAGTAGTGAAAAGGAAACTAGCAAGTTGTGAGTGTATTTAATTGTTTTATATAACTAGATTCTTTGCAAAAGAATTGATGAAATGTGAGTGTATTTAATCATTTTATATAACTAAATTCTTTGCAAAAGAATTAATGACATGTGAGTGTATTTTAATTATTTTATATTACTAAATTATTTGCAAAAAAATTGATGACATGTGAGTATACTTTAAATTGAGTTTATGGAAATGGTTTTCATTTGATCATGAAATGAATACTTATGTTAAGTTTTATGCAAATGATATTTTACAAGTGATTATTGCTAGCATAAGTGTATGCTTTGGCAATATATGAGTTTTAATTTGAAAGTTAAATTTTATATGATTGGGAGTTACATTGAAATTTTCAATTATGAATCATCCCGTACTTGATTTAGAAAATAAGATAAGTAGTAAATGTAAGAGTTGCTTTTGCCTATGGTCCATCCCTAGGCTTTATATATGTTATTATACTGGTATATTTATGGGGGTTAACCTATTACAGGTAAGCGATGTAGAACTAGCTCTGTAAATAGTGGTTAATCAGTTACGAGTAAGCGATGTAGAACCAGCTCTGTGACTTGTTACAAGTAAGCGATGTAGAACCAACTCCGTAATTACCTGTTTATAGCAGTTAACCTGTTTTGGTTAAGAAATGTAGAACCAATTCTGTAACTAGTGGTTAACCAGTAGTAGGTAAGCGATGTAGAACCAGCTCCATGACTTTAGGCCTATTGTGCCATATGGTAAAGAAAGTGGTGGTGGGCTATGTTGAGCAAGAAAAGTCATGTAATAATAAAGTCGCCACTATTTATTTTTAAAAGTGATTTGAGAGGTACCATATAGTACCAATTCTAATGGTTGGCTTAGTTTCAGTATAAATTTTTTTAGAAAACTTATTGCCACCACTGTTTATTGTTTAAAGAAAAAAGAAAAACAAAAAATGGAAACTTGTATATTATGAGTTTAAGGTCGAAAAACATTTTGGAATAGTGTTTTAGAAAAATTGAAATTATGTTTTACGAAATGTTATGCTATTACCAGATTTGATGATGGACGAATAAATTGTTATGTAAATGCTTTACCATGAGTTTTATGATTATATGAGAATATTGCAGTTATGTTGTTATGAAAAGTTCAACTTTTTAGTAAACTGATTAACATTCACTGAGCTCGTTTAGCTCACTCTTATTTTTATGTTCTTAAACAAACCACCTTAAGTATGTGTACATGTGTTGTAATAATTGGGACTCTACCACAGGATTAGTTGCATCGTGGAGTGTTGCTGTGCTTGTGTCATTTTGATATGTACATTTGTGTAAAGAATAGATGTTTATAAAGGCTTTTAAATGAAATGTATGAATATGTTTTAGCTCTTTAAAGTTTATTGTAGTGATTATTGAGAATTATTTATTTGGGCTTGCTTGTGAGTGGACTTGAAGTCAAAAATTTGTAGTTGAGAAATTGATGTGAATATAAAAGTGTATTAAAATTTTACAGGGTTTTTGAAAATTTTGGGAATGTCAAAATGCAGCCATTGTGCTGCCAAAATTTTAATAAAATGATTTTAAAAAAATTCCCACTATTTTTCACAATTTTAACTTTTAAAATATAAAAGGTTTTTAACAGTTGAATGACTTGGCTTTACGGGAATCGTTCGGTTGAGTTGGATATCGATTGAAGGGCTATCGTGGGGTTGTTGGGAGCTCAGCTCCACTTGGGTTTCGGAAGGGGAACTCTGGGTTGAGTCCTTTTACTATTTTTATACTACTTATGATTTATCTTAGTCAAAGATAGCTCAATTTGTAGTTTACATATTTCGTAAACTGTATCAAGGTATTTAAATGACCAATATATAATTCATCACTAAGAAGTGATTGGGAAAAATGTTCTGTTATTTTTTTACTAGTATGGATTCAAAAAATTCTTAGCTAATATAGAATGACACTTTAAAAATAATTTTTAGATGTTATTAATAAAATCAATTACTAATAGTGGAGTTCTAATATTATTGGACTCAAATTAAATAGAGTCGACATTAATTTCATACTTTATATCTAATCAGAATATTTTATGAGAAAAGAATTGAAATATATGAAAAATCATGCATGAAAAGGTTAGTAAAAATCATTTTGACATGTTTAATATTTGAATAGTCATGATGCATTGCTTAATATCAATATTGACCAATAGATATAAATTATTTAATTAAATAATTAAAGACAAATTAAAAGAGTTTGATTTGCCAATTCTTAAATATGAACTAAGATTCCAACATATTTAGGAACCTATTAGGTTACACACAAAAAACTGTTGATAAGAGAAAATTTAATTTAATTAAGTTGAACTTGATTGTAAAGTTTAAGAAACTTTAAAGGTTATATATGAGATATCTAATAGATAAGGACTAATGTAAGATATTAGATATTATTTGGGTTCAATTATATTAAATTAGAATTAATTATAATTCTAATTAAAGTTTAATTAAAATTATAATTATATTTCAATTAAATTATGAAAAGCTCTAAACCTTTTTAAATAAGTGTAGGCTCCAAATAATCTAGCATTTTTTTCCTTACCACTCCCTAGACCACATGTAGAATTCTTTTTACTCATTTATGTAGATACGATTAAAGACTGAATATATATACGACTACAGTAGTTGTGATGAATTAGTTTTAGAGACGGTTTAAGGGAATCCCATAAAAAGGATTGAACTTTATAATAAGGTACAAATTTATAACGCATACTTTATTATGTTTTATGTATTAACCATATTATACAATTTAAAATAATCTTGAGTTTTGAAAACTTGAATTAAAATGTTTTGCTTTTATTTTGCTACATATGGAATCCGATCTTACCTTGATTTCTTATTGTATCCAACACTTTTTTTTTGCTTTGTGCATAAACTAAGATAATTTGTTTACCATATAAAAGATGTTTGGTAAGTGAAAAATATTTTAGATTACCAATAAGAGTGCAATAATTAAAGAAATCAAAAAGTGGTATGCCATAGTATAAACTGAGAGATGAATTAGTAGGAAATAGAGTACCAGTAGGTTTGGCATTTAACATATTAGCTTAAGTGAGAATATCCATAATGTAACATCACTAGGACAATAAAATACCATGTTGAAGAGGGATAAATTAAAACAGAGAAAATATAAGAGATGTCTAAGATCCTTGAGAGACAATTGTGTAGAAAGTTGATCAATGAACTGATTAATTAGAGCTAAACTATCACTCGTGAGGATAATATGATCAATATAAACAAGGAGATAAAAATATAAGAAATAGTATTAAGAGCAAATAAGAAGATGTCAACATGAGAATTCTTGAATCCACCATTAAGAAGGCATTAGTGTAGCTCTTGGTACTAAGCTTACAACGTTTGCTTGAGGCCATATATGGATTTGCAAAGCTTGCAGTGTATGTGTGTGTGTGTGCGCGCGCGTGTGTGCATGGGTGTGTGTGTGTGTGTGTGTGTGTGTGTGAAGCCCAAAGGTTGTGTCATATAAACATCTTTTAAAATTTGTCCCTGTAGGAATGCATTATTGACATCTAACTTTTGAAGAGACCAACCATTACTGATAACAATGCTTAGAACAATTCTAATGATAGTTACTTTAACTATTGGATTGAATGTACCATGATAGTCGAAACTAATTCTTCAATCAAAACTTTTGGAAACTAGGTGAGCTTTAAATATGTCAATAGGATAATTAGAGTTTCAATTGATATAAAAAATTCATTTGCAACCAATAACAATAGAGCTCTCGCGTACTATTACAAACTAAAGCATTATGATCACCTGATATACTCTGTCTTTAATTAAGGTCTTTTAGGTCACAACTTTAGGCTCAATATTTTATATGGGATGAATATGAGTATAAAGGTTAAGTTTTTTTAATGGCTTATAGATGTTATTTTTAACATATATAGTCATGCGATGTTGGTTAGAGGGTAGGGGAGCTTGGTTTGTATTTGGTTGATATAAGGGTTTAAGTAGGTTGGAAATGGTTGTATTAGAGTGTTAGGGTGGTTGAGAAATGTTTATGATGGGGCAAGTAAATGATTAATGCATGATGACAATTCTTTAGATCATACTTCAAAAAGAGTATACGAAGATGATTGTAAAGGATGGAAAAATGAGATAGTGAGAATTGGTGCAACCTAATTGTTAAGATTGGTGAATTTAATGTGTAGCTAATGAGAATGTAGTGATTTATAAGGAAAAAATGATTTGACATATTGAGCGTGATAAGAAATATAAATTCTATTGTTGGATGGTTTGAGACATAGATAATCACTCTTAGATAATGAATACTCAAGGAAGATACATAGTTTAGATTGGGGATCAAGTTTATGGGAGGTGCTATGGTTAAAACCAAGGGTAGCATAGGCACCTAAGAATCCTAAGTTTGGAATAATTAGGAGCTTCACTAAAAATTATTTCATACAAGGAAGAAAGATTGAGAGTAATAATAGACATTCGATTACTTAAAGGAAGAAATGCATATGAAAGTAAGATAAGATCAATTTTAACTATATGACAATGTCATCCGTCTGAATATCCATTAAGTTCAATATGTGTGGTGGAGTGCTGAAATAAGAAATGTCATTGGTCGTTAAATATTCTTTAAGACCCACATATTCTCCCTCATTATTTGAATATAATGTAACAATTTGGTGATGGAAATAGTTTTTTTACAAGGATTTTGAAGCAAATAAAGATTTCTCTAACCATAGACTTTTGCTTTAAAGTGTAAAGCCAAATTTTTTAGTCAATGATCTATAAAAATGATATAATACTTAAAAACAATTACATGAAATAACCAGTGAAATCCACATAGTAGAAAAGATAATTTGAAGAGGGTGAGAAGAAATAAAAGTGGGTGTAGAGAATGATAACTTGTCTTTTCAACTCCATTCTTGTGAGGAAAAACTCCAACAAAATCCACTGTTTAACTTCCAAAGATGGTGCAAGTCTTCAAACACAACAGGAAATCCAAGAGGAGGCAGTAAGGTACTTTAAAGATCTTCTAGGAACTCCTAACACTTCAATGTTACTTTTGATGAACTCAGAACCCTCTCCCTCAAACAAATCTCATCAGCTGACTCGAATCTTCTTATAAAACTAGTATAAAAAAAATAGAAGCTACAATTTTTGCCATGGATGGCTCCAAAGCTCCCAGCCCTGATGGCCTAAATGGGTTCTTCTTTCAAAAATCTTAGAGTGAGACAGGACCATTTGTTATAAAGGTAGTCAAAGAATTCTTCTCCAAAGGGATCCTCCTCCAAGAGATTAACAAAACCTTTGTCTGTTTGACTCCTAAATGCTCCAACCCCACATATTTTGAGGATTTCAGACCTATTGCATGTAAGACAGACATATAGGAGATAACATTCTATTGTACAAGAGCTCCTAAAAGGCTACTCCAGATCAAATTACTCTCCAAACTACACAATCAAAATTGATTTTCATAAAGCTTTTGATAGTGTGAGTTAGGATTTCCTATGGACATTATTGATGGCTCACGAATTTCTAGTTACCTTTATAAAGTGGATTAAAGAGTTTATCTCAACCTCCTCCTTGTCTATTCTGATCAATGGCACTCCTACCACACTCTTTAAGGCTATAAGAAGACTTAGGCAAGGGGACCCTTTATCCTCCTACCTTTTCATCCTTTGTATGGAGACTCTTAATTCTCTCATTAAGCATGAAGTGCTCAAAAACCCAAAGTTCAAATACCATGCTAAATGCAAAAATATTGGTTTGACTAACCTATGCTTTATAGATGGTCTACTTCTATTTTGCATGGTCTTGATAGACTCCATACAAAGTTATATGGCAGCTCTTAAAAAATTCAAAAGCTTCTCTGGACTATACTTCAACCCAACAAAGGGTCATTTTCTCTTATCCAAAAAAGCTACTGCTTTGGGACCTCTCATCTCTCAATCAATTGGGATGCTTTTTAAACAGACATCTCTATTGTATCTTAGATTAATAGTTACTACTAAAAGACTCTCATATGCGGAATGCATTCCACTCCTAGAGAAAACATAGAGAAGAATCAGTTCATGGGATAGTAAGTCTTTGTCCTATGTGGGGAAGGTTCAACTCATCAAATCAGTGTCAAACTCTCTCCATATTTATTGGAGCTCTCACATCTTTCTTTCTCAAGGTATCATCAAAACCATTGAAAGAATCCTTAAGAACTTTCTATAGAATCACCCAAATGGTGTTAAAGGTACAGTTAAAGTGAAATGGGCTAATATATGTTTTCCTAAGGATGAAGGAGGGCTAAGCATAACTCCTATCAAAATCATAAATCAAGCCCTAATCTTGAAAATATTATGGTGGATTCTCATAGATAAAAATTCATTTTGGGAGAAATAGCTACACGCTTATTTTCTTAAGGAAAGAAGCTTATGGAGCATTAAGAAATCAGTCTCATACTCTCATTTTCTCAACCAAATTCTAAAATTGAGGGATAAAGTTCAAGAAGGGACCTCTTGCAAAATTAGGAATGGTAACTTGACATATATTTGGTTTGACAACTAGCCTAACTTGGGACCTTTCATACATCATTTTAGTAGTCTAAACAGTCGCCAAACTGCTTCACTCAAACTTAAACTTAGCTCAATGAATACAAAGGGCACCTGGAATTTTCCTCAAAACTTTAGGCATCTCCAACCATCATATCTTCCCTAATCTAACTCTATGGACACATTCTACTGGCAGACCCAACCCATCCTTAATCTCACCAACAAGGTTACGAGAGATCTATTAAGATGTAGGAAACAAAAGGTGGAATGACACATAATTGTTTGGAGCAAGGTATTGACCCCAATGGTATATTTCATATTAGGTTAACAATCCTAAATAGGCTGAGCATTGCTGATAGAATTCACTATCTGCAAATGGACATAACATGTCCAATGTGCAAGAACCATGTAGAAATAAGAGATCATCTCTTCTTCACATGTCCTTATTGTTGGCCCCCGAAAATTTTTTCGTTAAATTAAGCATAATAATTTATGGAATAAATGCATAAGAATGAATTGAGGGCATTTTTGGCATGTAGCTTAAGTACCAAAAGAGCCTAAGCTTATAAGGAAGGGTAAAGTGGACTTTTGGGACTCATTAAGGGTACATTGGGAA
>JANQAP020000248.1:1110416-1122363 GCA_026874005.2 Erythroxylum coriaceum
GCAATACAAATTGCTCTCAAAGCTAAAACTAAGCTAGGATTCATCACTGGCACATGTCAGAAACCTGAAGATAATTCGAGCAATTCCAATTCACTTCAACAATGGTTACGAGTAGATCACATGGTGATGAGCCGCATTCTTAATAGGATGATTCCTGAATTGGCTGATGCTTTTCTTTATGTAGAATCAGCTTAGCAACTCCGGCAAGAATTGAATGAAAGGTTTCTTCAGAGTAGATGATACGGAAATCCCAAAAAGTCTGAGTTCTTGAAACCTCCCTAATTCCATTGGTTCGTTACCCCAACTTTCTATTCCAAGAATATGCTAAGTCAAAACCCAATTTTGTGAATTAAGACCCAATTTCAAAAAAATCAGAAATTAACTCACGTTGCAAATGCTTACTTGTTGTTACAAATTAATTTTTTGAAGTAACTAAGAAGGCAATCATATCTCTCTTGAAGAAATCCAAATTCTGAAAATTTTATTAATCAATAAGCAAAAGTGGTCTTACAGCCCTCATCTTATTCTATTCATATTGTAGAAAATAAGATGACCTAAGCTTATAAAGCAAAACAATGGGCTTAATACAATCAGCCCATAAAACAAATTCAAAACTTAAACTAAGTGCTTATTTAGATGAGCTTATATCAGTAGAGCTTTTTTCAGTAGAGTTTTTCTGAGAAGAGCTTTTCTAAGAAACTAGTTGACTATTTGGCTATTATTTAAAAAAGAGCTTTTTTGAAAAAGCTTCATACAATAGACTGTTTAGCAACATAAAAATTAAAAGCACTTTTAATTTTAACTATATTTTATTTGTAATAAAAATTATTTATGCATATAAATATTATTTAAAATAAATTAAACAATATGCAGAGCACAATATATTAATTATTATATAATTTTAAACCATATGAAACATAAATGAAAATATATCTAACCAAATCTTTTGTATGGATTATAACATAAGTAAAACTAATATAAAAAATAAATATTAAAACATATAAAAAAAGTCAAATAATATTATATAAATCTCAAAATAAACGTGAAGATGTGTTTATAGATATTGTGGAAATTATGTGTAAAACATAAGGATAAAAGGGACTAAAAAATAGGCTCATTAGCTAATCTAAAAATCTACCTGAAAAGGCATTTTTGTTAGAAGCTCCAAATTTGAGCTTCTTAAAAGTTATATTTTAGCTGCCAAAAAAGTTATATCTACTAAAAAAGTACTTTTTTCATTTTATAACCAAATATTTATTTTTTTTAAAAAAAATTTGTAGTAAAAAAAGTATTTATCCATCCTTCAAAAATTCAACCAAATAGTTGCTAAATAAAAGCAAACAATGACATGACATCACTACTATCTCTCCTTTTGGGTCCTTATAGAGTGGCAAATATCAATGGAGCTGAATTTACTCGCATTACTTGGACCCAGTTATTCCACAATAAAGATCGAGTCCTTCAACTTGTTCAATAAATTTTTCTCTAATTGAAAAGCAATTTGCTATATCTATTAATAAGTCTGTTCAGAGTGATAATGGGACAGAGAAAATCAACAATTCATGTGCAAAATTCTTTTCTGAAAATGGTATTTTGCGGCAACGTTCTATTGTGAAAACTCTACAACAAAATGGCACTGTGGAACGCAAAAATAGGCCATTTACAAAAGGCCTTAGGTTAACAACTGAGGATGGGGATCTCCTTTCTAATCCAGAGGTTTACCGAAGAATCATAGGAAAGATGTATCTTACTCTTACAAGACCTGATATTGCTTATACTGTTCCGCAAATAAGCCAGTTTCTTCGGGCACCACACAAGCCACATTTAGATGCAGTACTACATGTTCTTCGATATCTAAAGGGGACACCTAACCATGGGCTCTTCTACTTTTCTCAAGTAGACTTGCAACTTTATGGATATATAGATGCGGATTGGGGTACATGTCCTATGAGTAGTAGATCCCTCACTGGTTATTGTATCTTTCTTGGCTCTTCCTTAGTATCTTGGAAAACTAAGAAATAAAAGACCATTTCTAAATCTTCAGTACAGGGGTATGTCAGCAACTTCAGAGTTGGAATGGGTAAGTGCCATATTATAAGATCTCCATATTCCTGCCAAATTGCCAATCACACGGTACTGTGATAATAAAGCTGCTCAACATGGTAGCCAACCCAGTTTTTCACAAACGTACTAAACACCTCAGGATATATATTGTCATTACGGAAGGGAAAAGATCGCCGAAGGTTTTCTTTAGACAGCTCATGTTCCTTCTACAAGCAGCTTGCAAATCTTCTGATCAAACCATTGGGAGAAGCCAGACACATTTATCTTTCTTCAAGGTTGAGATTGTTGGCTTCACCACCCAATCCACCTTGAGGGGGGGCTGTGGAGAGGATACAGACAACTAGCTGTCAATTACAGCTGTCTCCACTTCAGCAATGATTAGTCACGGAAGTTGCTATAATTAGTTACAGAGATTTGTTATTAGTTATCTGTAAATATCACGTTGTTTTATTGTGCAGCAACTACTATGTATAGAGCCTTCTGGTGTACATACGAAAATATATTTTGGAGCTGCATAAGAAATCGAAGAATCATCTTCTTCTCCTTCTAAATATCGTATTCTTGATTCTTCGGCTCATATTTTCTCACTTAATTTAAACCCAGATATGTAATTCAACAACGTTTCTCTACACCAAATATAACTGCAACTTTCTCTTTCATGGCTCGGTACCTACAGATCTTTCTTCCTCATCCTTCAAGGCGTTGATCATTTGAGCAACTTGCCTCATCGTCGGCCTTTCTCCAGGAGACTGATTAACACATTTTATAGCCACTCGAAGCAGGTTCACCATCCTCTCTTCACTTGCTCCCTCTAAGATAAGGGACTTGTCGAAAACCTCTGCTGTCCATTCCTCTCGGACAACAGCTTGGACCCAAGTAGCCAAGTCCATTCCATTAGTCTGTGTTAGCTTACCAGTTAGCAACTCGAGCAGGATCTGTCCAAAGCCATAAATGTCTGCTTGGAAGGCATTTGATGAACTTATAACAGGGCGTTGCATAACGTTGGCAGCTATAGAGGACTCTTGATTATCAATAGCCTTAAGTCCGTATTCACTTATGCAAGCTTCCATCTTATCGTTGAGCAAGATGTTGGAGGATTTCAAATTTCCATGAGCTATCCCATCTTCATGAAGTTCTCGATGCATGTAGGCTATTGCTTCAGCAATGGTAGCTGCAGCGCCAAGTCTGCTGGCCCATCCGAACTCTCGCCCAAGTTGACTTCCTGAAATATTCATTTACGTGGAACCAATTATGGATGTTTTTCCCATGTCTTTGTAAGATTGAAGCTGTGATAAATAAGATGTACAATACTTGAGATGAATATACAAACATAAACTTTTTTTATACAAGTTGGAGTAACAGAAGCATTCACAGTTGATTTTCTCCTTTCAGGATAAACTTAAGTCGTCTAAGCAACTGTTGTACCACTCATGCCTTTGATGTGAATTAAGAAAATGCAAGACTGTGTAGTTACCATGAATAAATCTCAGGAGACTTCCATTCTGCTGAAATTCATAGACCAATAGCTTTTCTTGATTTGAACAATAGAAGGCAAGAGGTGTCAATACATTTGGATGCTTCACTTCATATATCCTCTGCATCCTCTGCTTAAATTCGTCCCTTGAAATCGCCCAATCCTTAATCCTTTTGACAGCCAGCTTTTCTCCCTCCTCAAGCATCACCATATAAAGGCTACCGTGTTTTCCTCTTCCAAGCAATTCAGCAGGAGCGCTCAACAGGTTGTCAAAGTTTAGTCCATTAACTACCGGACTAGTAAGAACAATCAGTGAGGAAGAAGCCATTGCACTTTCAGCTGAAGTACCTGAAGGGTCTGACATGTTCGCAATAACTGTATGCTCACCTGATATACCACTAGGATCGTTCATACTGTCATCAAATGACAAAATTTTGTTTACTGTGTCACGTCTCTCTTCCTCCTTCCTTCTTGTATAGATCTTTATGGCAACGAGGATGAAGAGGAAGAAGGCTAATATGGCATAGCCAGAGTACATAAGAACCTCCTCTTTTGAAGCTCTCTCAGGTTTCTTATGACCTGAAGGTATCGATAAGCTTCCATTCTCTGAGGCCATACAAAGTGTCCGCAAAGGAGGTCCACATAACAAAGGGTTGTCCATGAAGTTGCTCTCATTGTATCCTCCGTTGGTGATCGGAATCGGACCACTTAAATTGTTAAAGGAAACATTGAACCTATCAAAATTTGGGAAGTCAAAGTTTGGTATTTTACCTGTGAACCGATTGTGGTCTGCGAGAAAAACTCTGAGACCTGAAATCTGTGACAAATCTGGCAATTCACCAATGAACATATTATTTGAAACATCTAGTCTTTTCAGATTCTTTAGCATGGGGAGTGTGCCAGGAAGACTTCCTGAGAACTTGTTATTGCCAATCACCAAGAGACTCAGGTTTTCGCAATTTCCTATTTCAGTTGGGAGCTGACCGCCAATGTTGTTATACTGGAGATTAATTCTTGTAAGAAATGTAGCAAGAGGTTGTGTGTTGCAAAGAGCACCGGCATCAAGAACTCCAGACAGACCGGAGCGGATGAGTTCTATTTCCGTCACTGAATCTCCGTCACAGGTAACACCCTCCCAGCCATCGAGGCAGGGGTCAGTCGTGTGGTCCCAGCCAAAACTAGGATCGGGAAAGCCAGTGGTGCCATTCAATTTCGCAAGAACGCTAATGAGCAAGTTTTTAACATCGTCATCAACAGCAGAATTTGCGGTGCGGCTTAGGAGTAAAACTAAAATGAAGAATACCCCAAGGACGGTTTGCTTCATTATGGATGATTTGAGCTCTGACGCAAACATGTCACTAGGATAGCTTTATCAGCAGAAACTAAAGGTTTTAGATTCAATACAGTTTCAATGGTTAGGATGGTAGAACATGGAGGAGGATAGCCCTATGCTCAAATGATTGCTAGAATGTGTTTTACTGTCAATTGACAGATTCCACAATGAAATGTGCATGCTTCTCAAATTTATTACGTCACTGTGGTCAAAGCATAAGTCATTTTTATACAGTTTAAAACAAAAACAAGGTGCCGGCTGATGTAGAACTATCAGAATTGTAATAAGATGCCATTTTAATATAAGAATATACCTCAGCTCTTAAATACTTAGGGTTTGCATGAGGGTAAACTGTGGCATTATCGTCACACGATCTTCAAGTAAAAGCTGAAATGTTCAAAGTCTTTTCTGATCGAAATTGAAAGTCCAGTGAAAAAGCCGTAGTTTGTTTTACATCAGTTGTGGTTTTCCCCGACTTTTCCGGTGATTCTTTCCCTAGGATGTTCAGAAATGTTGCGACGTCGCTGTTGTTTGGTTGTAGCTTTTGCTGAATAAATTTCACGGTAGTAGTAACAGTTAACTTCGATAGTGTATACATGAGAAAAGTGACGGGCTTTTAACCTTGGTGCTTAAGAATTAACCTTCACTGAGGAACTCATGGGACCATATCGGCTATTATGACTTCCAATATGTTCTACAGTCAGTTACTAATAATTTAGTGATAAAATAATTTAAGTCATTTTTTATCATGTATATATTTAAATGTCATGGGATAAATTTACATTGAAAATTAAATTAAATTATAATTACGAGATTCATATTATATTTATATATTATCCCTAAATTATTCCTAGTTATTATTTTATTGATAATAGATATTAATAGAGCGTCAAAAGATTGACACATTTTCATATAAGACTAAAAATCTATTTGACACATTATTTATATGCCTATAGAAATTTTCATTGTAATTAATGTATAAGTGATCTTTTGACTTGAGATCTTCCAAGTTATCTTATCTATGGATTACTATATTTTGATATTATTTATAACATAATCTACTCAATAGGTAGTCACTGAATATTACATGAATTATTTAGAGATAATTTAGTGATCAATAAAAAATTCATTGCTCCGTTATTCTTGATTAATATTAATTTGAAAAATTCTTAGTTAAGATGGAATGACATTTTCTAAAATACTTTACAAATGTTATAAATTGAATCGACTACTAATAATAGAGAACTAACATGATTGAGTTCAAATAGAGTAGATATTAATTTCATACTTTATATTTAATCGAACTATGATAAAAGGATTTAGTTATATGAAAAAATTATATACAAAAAAGTTAGTTAAAACTATTTTGACATTTCTAAATATTTTAGTGATCTTGATGTATTGTTAAATGTCAATCTGATCTATATAGATTCTAAATATGATTTAAGATTATAATTTTTATCTATTGTCAACATATTTAAAAAACTAATAAGTCACAAACAAAGAACAAATTGCAAATAGAAAAGAATTTTTAATCAAGTTATACATGACTATAAAGTTTGAGAAATTTTATGATTAAATATGAGATGTTTAACAAATAAAGATCAATCTAATAAATATTGGATCTTATTTGGGCATAATTGATCTTTAATTAGAATTAATTATAATTTTAATTAAAATTAGTTAAAATTATAATTTAATCTCAATTAAATTACTAAAATGTTCAAAATTTATTATAAATAGGTTTAAGTTCTAAGAGAGTTAGTACTTCTTATTTAACAGTCTTTGTAATATTTATAAAGTTCTCTCAATATATTATGTGAATATCATTATAAATTAAAAACTTATGCGATTACGGTAATTGAGAAAGGTCAATTTCAAAAATAACTTAAAGGAAATGATAAAAAAAAGAGTAAATAAGTTATTTATACTTTGTTATAATTTATCTGTTAATTATATTATAGAATTTTAATAATTTTGAATTTTAAAAAAATAAAACGAAAAAATTACAATTATTTCGTTACATTCGGCATTAAATCCCACCCAGTTTCGCAGCACAGACATCAGGTACGCCTGTATCGTACTGAGCTTGATGATGCTCAAATAATAAAAGTCACAAGAACAGACAACACCGCAGGCCTCTGAATCTGACGAACAAATGAAAACATTTTCAATTCCTTGTATTAGAGTTTTGCCACAACATATGTGCCCGATGGCTATATACCACTGTATGGGCATCATGTATGTATTTGTCTCTACTAACTTTTGAACATTCTACATAGTCCAATGTGTATCGTTAGTGATCCAAGGAATATTGATTTGATCATGCTGATCTATGTGTCTCACATCAATCTGTTGTCAAATTTATGACCGTTAATGGTTAGGTCCATATTTTAGTTATAAAACTTTTCAGAGTATCATGGATGCTAACGTCCATATTTTAGCTATTTGGACTTGGGAGGAGTTTCCAAAGTCTTAGATTTAGGAGATACTTCTCTAGTATCGTCCAAATACACAAATTTATGATACTTCCTTTTCTGTGTCTCCTCAGTGCAATTCCTACTCACATTCACGTTTACATTTGCATTCTCATTTGGCATGGTCCTCAATCGAAAGAGTACATGCATAGTCATTCCAACACTTCCCCTTCTATATTATTAATGTTAGTAATTTCATGATCCTTGAGTTTTAAATTGTACTCGTACATGAGTCATTAGTGAGGGTAGTTAGATTTGGGATTCTTGTAGTGAGATTCCTTCCTCATGGTTACTTACTCCTGCGAAATTGTGAACACGCGGATGAGAACGCCATGGTCGACTTCGTCTCAGCAGCCATCGGTGTACCGGATGATGCACTTCGTTCTCTTAGGAGATTAATATTTTGTTGAGTTTAGTAAAGAAGTAGAGGTCTGGATCTTTAAGAGAGCCAAATATGTGAAAAAATAGAGTTCACAGGCAGCATGTGAAAGTAAGGGATAGAGTTCGGGCCTTCTTACTAATCAGGATATGCCAACTTATTAAAAAATAGGATGCAATTATTTGACTAAATTTTGATACAACTATTAACTTATAATTTAAATTAAATATATTGAAGATATCGAGATTGTATATCAACTATTATATATAAGAAATAAATAAAATATTCATTCATAACCCAACATTACCATATTTGAGTCGCATAATAAAGTGGTTAGGGTTGGAATCAATTATAGTATGTATGTTTAACTACTCACTCGTATAATCGTCTATAACAATTATTACTCCTTAATTTCGAATAATTTATACTCAAGCTACATAATCGTCTTTATATACATAATCAATTAAAAAAAACAATGTGGTGTAATGATTTACAATCACACACTTTTATATGATGCAGAATTAAGACTCTCAATTGATAAGCATGAAGCATAAGAAATATAATTTAATTTTCCTAAGCAAAATTGTTTGATAAATCTAAAATAAAGATAAAAGTCATCTCCATTTACGCAATAGGCTTAAATAAAAGTAACTCTATTAACTTTACCTAATATAAGTTTATCATATTAATTCAATTGTTCCAGAGTTTCTCCCTTTTTATTTTTTTTGTCTCCTCTTCATCTTTATCTTTTCAAATTTAAAATTTAGATACAATGAGTTACATGAATGTGATAATGATCATGTTCTTCAATTTTTCACATAACATTATCTGAAGCTATCACATGCATAGTCGTGGACGTGTACTTTCAATATGGCCGTCTCATGAATTAACACGAGTATGTTCTATAGGAAATATTCAACACTCCTCTAAACTATCCTACACGGTCATATACATTATCCTACACTCTATAACTCAATCAAAACAACTCCAAATTGCTCTAAACTTATTTGGATTCGTTCCTTTTTGCTCCAAGTGAGTGAACTAGACCTATAAAAAATATGAACAACTTAAGTACCAAATTCAATAATAATACTCAAATAAAAATGCAAAATGCATTAAATATAAGAGTAAAGCATTACCTTTTCTTGAGCTAATAGAAATTCCAATTCATCAACTCTTCTTAATATCCCCCTCTTCTTCATCTTAACCTCTCTATTCATATTTCAAATATCATACTTTAACAGTCATAGTTAAATATAACAAGAGTCAACAATTATAGAAACAAACTTTCAAAAGCCAATATCATAAATGATGTTTTGATAATCATTCTGAAATTAAGTGTCATATGATTTAACACCCTCTCACAAAGATTCACTCAATTTACTTAAAGCATTGAAAGTGAAAATAAATGAAAATCTCAAATCAATACATAAAAGGAATCTTGATCATAAGCTTGTGAATATATCACATCTCCACCACTATAAAATAAACTCGAGGCAAAAATCAAAAGGGCTTTATGTAAAGATGTAATGAGGTTTAGATAGGGTAAGGTAAAAGATAGAATGCAGATTAATCAACATGAAGAAAATTATATAAACAAGATTATACAAGAAATTGAATCAATTAACTCAAATCTCCACGTAAAATGTAAAGAAGGTGTAATACATCATTTATCTTCTACTTCTCCTTCTCAAAATTTCAACACATTAAAATATATTTTAGATCTTTTTAATCTCAATAAGAATATACAAAATATTGATAAGTAACATATGAGAAGATATAACTCAAATACATAAGTTCACACCTTTCCTCATTCTCGGTATTTCTTTATCGAATTAAGTACTTATACAATCAATTAAATGCAATCATTTAAGGTGTAAAAAATAAATATAAGGCTAATCAATAAAAAATGCTAATCAACTTGTAACATAATTAACATAATCCAAAGCATTATGAATTGCTATCTATCTTATCAATCAGTTACCTACTTATAATCTTCATCATAAGTCCCCACATGAACTCCTTTTCAATACCAAGCTTGACCTCATAAATCTTCAAGTTTTTGGTTTGCTTGTTTTCCCTTTCCAGGCTCTGCTCATCCATACAAACTTACACCAAAATCTACATCATATGTATTTTTTGGCTATTGTATTCAATACAAAGGCTATCAATGATTTGATTTTACCACTTCTAACTTTTACATTTCTTGTCGTGTCCACTTTCTTGAAAATACCTTTTCCTATGCCATGTCTTATCTCCCTACACCTTCTTTCTCTTCTTCCAATTCTTCTTTTATTATTTCATTACTTTTATACGTTCAACCATTTTCCTTACTCACTCCTTTGGTTCTTGCTCCACATCTCTTGCCTTAACCTACTCCCTCACCACCACTTACCCATCCAAATATCATGTATACATGAGATCATACCTATATTTCTTAAACTTTTTCCGATTATATCACCTATGCGGCCAACACATACACCTTTCTTACTCCTGATCTCACATCGTTCAATTAAGCTAACAAATTTCTCCATTGGCTGTTAAGTTATGCTTGATGAATTCATTGCAATAACATATGGACCCTTGATCCCCTCTATTAAATACCAATATTGTTGGCCATAAATAGTTTTTTTTACATAAAACGAAATCCCAATGGTTCTCATGACTGCTATAAAATTTATCTCATTGCTAAAGGATATCATCAAACTTAGGAATTGATTACACTAGCACTTTTATTCTAGTTATCAAACCCACCACAATTTGTATTTTTCTCACTTCGGCTCTTTTTAACAACTAGTCACTTTGTCAACATGATGTTAATAATATCTTCCTCCAAGGTTACCTTTAAGAACCATTTTTTATGTCTCAATGTCCTAGATATACAAATTCTCACCATCCTTATTATATTTATAAACTTTACAAAACCTTATGTGGTTTTAAACAAGCTCCTTAGGTCTAGTTTCATTGCTTAAGTCAGAAGCTTCTTGATCTTAAGTGTACTTCCTCCAAATCTTACACCTTTCTCTTCGTTCTGACAACCTCATCCCTTTACAACCTTTCTTTTAGTTTATGTGAATGATATTTTGGTCGCATGTTCTTTATCCTCCTTCATTACCTTACTTATCCTTGATCTTAGCTCTAACTTCTCCATCAAAAAATTAGGTCCAAGTCATCATTTCCTTATAATTGAAGCCCAAAACACTTTATATGGTCCTTCTATTAACCAAACACAATATACTAAAGACGTCCTTATTTGAATGGAACTTGACAAATACAAATTTGCACACACATCCCTCTCCCCCACTTTTGAACATGTCATGATGCTTTCTTAACCAATTTAAAAGCTAACTCAAACTAAAACAATGATATAATACATTGCAAATAAAGAATATATAAACACAAGCTACTTAATTATATTCAATTATAGTTACATTCTTTGGCTTGCCTTCACCCGACAAATTCTCAAGTGATTTTTCCTTTGTCCTAGATATCATAAAAGTGAACAACAACCCTAATATGTTAATGACTCTCATGATAATGAATGATATCCTTGCTCCAATAAAATTTGCAAGTTACAAGGAATCAAAGGCACCTATAATCGTCCTAACTTTTCAGTTGCTACTGATATCCATGACAAGTATAAGAAAATCTACGTTGGTACAACATATATGGTGACATTAGGATTGATGTTTGAGAATAATAATGTAAGAGTACATAAAGATAAAATGATAAATCCAAGGCAGTTATTTCGTAATGTTCATTGATGATAAAGGACGACCAAAGCAAACATAAATACTGACATGAAGAAGAATGCCATAAATTAGATGTCAAACCTCTCATCCTATCAATCAATGTAACGATAAACTAATAATTAAGAACTGTGCAACACAAAACAATAAGACAACAAAAGGTTTTTGCAAATAGGGGACAAAAAAGAGTAGAATTTGCGACATTTAGGAGAAATGGGATTAGATTTAAGGTTGATTTTTGGTATTCCATTTGTTAGTTTTTACTTACATTATTTTAAATAATATGACAATATTTATAATTATTATCTTAATATAATATTGAAATGTTAGATTTAATGTAACATCCCGTTTCCACATAACGGGTTGACTCATGGAAATTAGTACACGGGAGATCAATCGGAGAAATTAGAAAAACACATCTCATGCTCATGCATTTGTGAACAGTGATCTTTGCACATGAAAAATATCTGT
>JANQAP020000248.1:1128301-1155065 GCA_026874005.2 Erythroxylum coriaceum
CAGACGCAAAGGAGGAACACAGACGCATGAAACATAGATGCAAGGAACACAGACGACACGTCATAACACAGACGCAAAGAATCGTCTGTGATGACACGTCAAAAGGCAGACGCAAATGAAATATAGACGACAGGAGTTCAAACCCAGACGATAAAAATCAACCACAGACAATAAAACACAGACGATAGGAAGTCAAAGATAGACAATAAAACACAGACGATAGTCCAAACACAGAAAAAAAAGCTAAGAAGCTATGCTAATTAACCCGAAGCATGTTTATATGCAAATTGGGGACTCACTAACGCTATCCTTCGACATATTTAGGCTTGAATGGAGATGAGCCAAAAAGGGTTTTAGTTTGAATGCAAGTGGTTGTATAAAAATATTGGTATCAGAATGCGATCGTCGGGCTCCGGAAGCGGGGTTCGACAATTTCCCCCTAAATATATTATTATATTAACTTACTACAATTAGATAAAATATGGATAATAACTATCTTATCTTCCATCTTCATCTATTATTATTCTTTAAACTAACTTGGATAATTTTTAAATGTTTTAAAAATCAATCAATTTGTTTCTAAATAAATAGGTTTAAAAGTTTGGAGCTTTTTCGCCCTATAATCAAACTGTTTTAATTAACTAGATTGAATTGGTTACTGACCAACCTAATTTTTAGATTATTAGAAAAAACTTTTATTTTTTATTTTTAGTTTTAGTTTTAATTTTTAAATTTAGTAAATTTTTTTTTAGTTTATATGTTTTTCAATTTTCAAAATTTATGAAAACTAGAAAAGATGATTTTTGTTTTCTGCTTATTTTTTTCATAATCTAATTTACTATAAACTAAATAAATATTATTTAATATATTAATTTTTAATAATTTAATTTAATTTAATTTTACATTATATTTAATTAATTAAAATTATTTATTAATAAAATTATGATATTTTAATTTATTTAAGTTTTGTAATTAAAGTATATACAATTAATTTAATAATTATTAATAAATATAATTAAATTTAAAATGTCTTCAAAATATATAAATTTCAAATAAAATTTGATTTAATATTAAATATATTAAAAATAAATATTAATTTATAAAATACTTATGTCAATAAAATAAAATAATTTTAATTAATAATTTATTGATAAATATTATATAAGAAGACTAAAAATAAATTTAATTAATTAAAAATATATTTAATATATAATTATTATCAATAATAAATATAATTATATTAATATTAATAACTAAATATGCTTTTATTTTTATTTAAAAATAAAAATACGAAAAAAAAGAATTGGAATCAAATCAACTCTGTTGGCAAAATTTGAGAGGCACGTTTTAATATTCGTTCTTGATAATAAGTATCGGAAGGAGGTCACGTGACAGAGTTTGCACTTTCACGTGCCAGGTCTTTCAGCGTCGACTCCAAGAAATGAATTTGGCTGTTACAAATTTACAATATCAGCGTCGTCAGCTCTGATCCTATACATTTGCTGCAACTTTTTCGCTCTTCTATTTCTTGACTGCAATCGCAGATACGTAACCGCCAACAATCATGGGAGTCCACGGCTTGTGGGACCTACTTGCTCCCGTGGGCCGCCGCGTATCCGTCGAAACCCTCTCCGGCAAGAAACTTGCCATCGGTAATCGCCATATATATTACCCCGATATGTTTTTTTTAAATCTAATTTTGCTCAAAGTTCAAATATTTACAAAGACTTGAAGAGAAGAAGTTCAAAATTTTACTGGATGTATTGTAGATGCGAGCATATGGATCGTTCAGTTCATGAAGGCAATGAGAGACGAGAAAGGTGAGATGGTACGGAACGCGCATTTATTGGGGTTCTTCCGTCGAATTTGCAAGCTATTGTACCTCCGTACTAAGCCTGTGTTCGTGTTCGATGGTGGCACTCCGGCTCTCAAGCGCCGAACGGTCATCGCTCGCCGGAGGCAGCGGGAGAATGCCCAAGCTAAGATCCGGAAAACCGCCGAGAAGTTGCTGCTCAATCAAGTGAGCTTATTTTTGGATGAATTTGAGTGTGGTGCACCGTGTTTTGGAGTTTTGGGGTTATTTATTACTTTCTGTCTGTTTTTTTTTCTTTTTTGGTGGTAGCTTAAAGCGATGCGGTTGAAGGAACTAGCTAGGGATCTTGAAGATCAGAGGAATACGCAGAAAAATGATACTAAGGGGAAAAACATTTTGTCGAGCAATCCTGATAATTTGGTGACAGGCACTTGTGATCGTGAAAAATTGGATGAACTGTAAGATTGTTATATATTTGTGGGTAGAATGATGGTTTTTAGTTGTGTTTCGGAAACATATTTTTACGACTTTGATGAGTTGGTTTAGGCTGGCAGCATCCATTGCAGCAGAGGAAAATGAGAGATTAATTAATGCCTCGGCATCTGCTGCAGCTAGTGGTGGTGGTGGTGGAGTGTCCTTTGCGAATGCAGACAATGGAGATGAAGATGAAGAGATGATTTTGGTAAAGACTGATACTTCATTTGTCATTTAGATAAGGAACTACTACCCCCTTGTGTAATGCTGCTGGTTTGATCAGTTTTGAAAAGCCATTTGGTTTTTGAATTTTTGTTAAATCTCGGGTTTAGAAGCACCGGGAGAGCTCCGTAAATAGTATGACATCAAACAAGTACAAAATTTACAAGCAAAGCATTCTTTTTTCTTTTTGTTTCAATTAATTTGCTGGTTCAACTCCAAAAAAAATATAAAGTGTTTCAAGTTATACTGGAATTTTGATGCTAGACTGTGAGATAGCTGATAAAAGCGTTGCTCCTGTAATTGCTAAATCTTGCGCCTTACGTTGAGACTTATGGGAAAGGTAATGTACATAACTGCGTTTCTGTCATTTGTTTTGCAGTCAGCAATGGATGGGAATGTTGATCCAGCAGTCATAACTGCTTTGCCTGAATCCATGCGAGCTAATCTTCTGGTAACTTTTGGTGTCTATGTTTCTGTGGGATTTTGTTAACTGGGTTGAATAGGATTTACTGGCTTTCATGCTTTGGGATCACTTTTGCAATGCTGTAAGTTAACAATCGTCCTTCTGTGATTGAGGGATAGTCTAATCACAGAGAACAAATGAAGAGTTTAAGGTTGATTTTTTCTGGCCAGATGGGCAACATTTCTGGTTCAGGATAACCATAACATGATGCCTAGAGACATGATTTTGTGATGATACATGTTGTGTTCTTTTTGTTAACTATTTTATGTTGCTAAATCTTGAGCACTTTTGGAGGTCTGGGCTGGATACTGTGCTTGGAAGTGACATAATGTCGATATTTTTAGTGTCTTATAAGGCTATTGGAAAGCAGGGTCAGAAGCACGTGAAAAATGCAAAGGACAAGGAAATCTTGTCAGATCAAATTGACAAGGAAGTAACAGACCTGGAAAAGTTAGATGAAATGTAAGAGAAGCAGTTGTTGTTGTAATGATGGTCATCTTGTATTAAAGAAGTTGTTGATTGTTTTAATAAGTCAATTTAGGTTGGCAGCATCTCTTATGGCTGAAGAAAAGAAAATTTTGACGAAGGATGCATCAACTTCTACCTTCGCATATCATGCCAGTGAGGAAGACTGGGACGATGATGAAGAGATGTTACTGGTAAGCTTCTATAATATTTATATGCTGAGTAATCATTCTGATGTCAAGTTATTGCGAGTTTTTGCTTTGCACTTCTGATATATGTTAAGACCAGTTTACTTAATCGTTACATTTCCTATTTGGAATGGATTTAGAACTGGATGATATTATAGACACGTGATAACATGAGGACTAACAATGTTCAAGTTCTTTAGAAAGTAGTAGCGTAGGTGTCTTATTTGTTTTTGGATTGTCAGTTCCCTGAATTGTGTTGTGAGGAGATGAAAGGGGGTTTTGGGGGGCCCTAGGAATGTGGGAGTTTCATAAACTGATTCTCCATTATTCATTATGTTATTGTTTGATAGAGTTATTGCCTTTAGCTGTGACAAATCTTGCAGCCAGAAGTGCATGGGAGAGTTGATCCTGCTGTCTTAGCTGCTTTACCCCCATCCATGCAACTTGATCTTCTTGTTCAGGTAATATATTCATGCCGCATTGTTATTATTTCATTCAACACACTAGCTCTGATTTCCCCTCAAGTGAAAATTTGTAATATAGGTTTTATTTTCTTTTTCCAGATGAGGGAAAGACTGATGGCTGAAAACAGACAAAAGTATCAAAAAGTGAAAAAGGTTGGTTTAACGACCAATTAACAGTTGTGCTTTATGCAAATGCTTGTAGCTTTTCTAATTTTGAGTTTTGAATTGTTATTGGCTTCTGCTATATGTCACGAAGTCTATCATTTCTCACGCGTTCTGATAGTACATTACTTTCTCCCAATGATTTATATTTTAGCTTTTTTTTGATGATCTTTAGGCTCCTGAAAGATTTTCTGAGCTACAAATTCAGGCTTATCTTAAAACTGTTGCTTTTCGCCGGGAAATTGATCAAGTACAAAAGGCTGCCTCTGGGAAGGGTGTAGGCGGGGTTCGGATTTCACGGATATCTTCAGAAGCCAACAGAGAATTTATCTTTTCTTCATCCTTTACTGGCGATAAACAGTGAGTGAATTGAAGATGATGGCAAGAAAAACATCATCAAATACATACATAGAGAAAATCTCTAGGTTAATTGTTCTTGTATGTGATGATTATGCTTTTGTTATGCATTTTCTGTGATGTCCAGTGATTGTTGTTTCAACTCCATATGGATTCTGGGTAGCATTCCCTTTCGTTGACAAGCACGTTGTTAATCATGCTAGGTTGTTTACATCTGCCGCAGTGGGCAGAGGGGGAAATGTGCAACAACAGACAACGGTTCATTCTTCAGATTCTGTTGCTAATATTGCACCTAAGGCTAGGTCCAACAGTGTTACAGGACTAGTCCCAGATGAATCTACAAGGGTGTTTGATGATGATGTTGAGACATATATGGACGAAAGAGGTCGTACACGAGTCAGTAAACTGAGGGCTATGGGTATGCGAATGACCCGTGATTTGCAGAGGAACCTGGATTTGATGAAGGAGATAGAGCAAGAGCAAACAAATGCAATCTTGACTCCAAGTACTCAGTCTGAATTTGATGGAAGTAAGGCCCCTCCTCAACATAAACAGCTTGAGAAAAGTTTGCCTAATGTCAATATGAACTCTGCTAACTTGACTGAAAGAAGTGAAAAATCAATGTTGGAAGATGAGTCATCTGTACAAATATCTTTTGAAGTTGGTGATAGTAAATATGCTGAAAGTGATGATGACATATTTGCTGAATTAGTGGCAGAAAAACCTTTAAAGGTTTCTTCTGATTCTGCCCCTGATAATGATTGGGAGGAAGGGATTGTTCAAGGCCATGGAAATGGTTTTTCTAATGATGAAGAATTAAGAGTTGGGCCTTCTCTTAAGGAAAGTAACGTTAGTGAGGACAGTGAAGTGGAGTGGGAGGAAGGAGTTTGCAATATTCATGATGATTTTTTGTCGCCAGAAGAATCAAAGAAACCCATTTCCAGAGGTTATTTGGAAGAAGAGGCTGATTTGCAGGAAGCTATACGGAGAAGTCTTGAAGATCGTGGGGGTGAGAAACCCATTGACACCCTATCTGGGAATGGGATATTAAAAAGGTCTGGAGAGATTGATAACAATGCTGTTGAATTGCTTGATGAAGAGGACATGATTGGTGGGAAGACTACACTTGTTAATATTGTTCCCCAAGTAAAGACATCAGAGTTAGAGGTCACGGGGTCTGAAATGTCAGGACTGCAGTTAAGGTCGCATGAGGAGCCAAATCCTGTTAATGAGGCGATGGTGGTAAATGAATCATGTGAATATGTTGGACACTCAAGCCAAGCCTTGAATAAAGAGGGGACTTTGTCTGGAGAAATGACAAATGGAGAATCAGTTGCAGCTTTGGAAGAAAAAGAGATCTGCTTCATGGAGCAGTCTTCATATACCTTTACTGAAGGTGGAGGATTATCTTTGAGTAGTGAGTTGTGTGCCAAGGATCATTATCATATTTCTAAAGCTCCTTCTGACTTGCTTAATACTAAAGCAGAAACATCCTTATTGGTCAACAAAGAAAGAATTGCTACTGAAGATGTGCCATCTAGCCATTTTGTGGGGCAAGCCAACTCTTCCATTCATGTCAGGCAGTTATCTATGAAAGACTCGGAAAATGACATCGGTTTAGAGGAAGAATTGGCTGGAGGGAAGGATCCTGATGCAGAACTAAAAGAGAAGGCTAACTACACAGACCAATCCATATGCATGGATAGTGAAAGTATGCCGGCTGGTCTCACAAAGGATAGTTTGGAGGGTGAAATTCTAAATCTAGGTCAAGAGTATATTAATCTAGAAGATGAACAGAGAAAACTGGAACGTAATGCAGAATCAGTTAGCACTGAGATGTTTGCAGAATGTCAGGTATTCCTCAAAACTTCTAAATGAATGGTTGCCCAATTTTATGTCATTGCAACTTATAAAGCTGGTTAGGCTTGACTACATTCTCCAGAGGATGCTTTCCTTCCCCTTTTCAGTGTTAAGTTGGAATAAAAATTAACTGTATGCTAATGGTTGGCAGAGCAAATAGTATTTTCTTGCATCTCATGTTTAACTTTGGATTCTCTTCTTTATACATCTTTCACAGAGAAGCAATTGCTGTGTGTAGGATGTTAAATGATCAGGGAAATCATAAGAATGCTAGTGTATCTCAAGAGTGAATAAGCTCTTTTACATGTGAATAAGCTCTACAATTAGTATATAAATGGCCTATAATTATAAGTGGTTATTCTGACTTTTCTTTGGTGTGAGCTTATTTTCTGATGGTTTTCTTTGTTTTACTATCTGTAGGAGCTGTTGCAGATGTTTGGCATACCATATATTATAGCACCAATGGAAGCAGAAGCTCAGTGTGCTTATATGGAATCTGCGAACCTTGTAGATGGTGTTGTGACTGATGACTCTGATGTATTTCTATTTGGGGCTCAAAGTGTGTACAAGAATATATTTGATGATCGCAAATATGTTGAGACATACTTCATGAAGGTGTGGATAGAAACATTGAGTTTCTCCTTCTTCATCTTCGGTCTTAAATGATTTCATGTTTGGATAAAGTTTTTGAAGTTTCACTTAAAAAGCTATAGAAGTCACTTATCTGGTTGTTTCCGCCTTGAACTTTGTGCATTTATTTGCCAATTTAGAATTGCTTATTACATAATTGAAATTATTGTCATGTTTCTCATGCATCAGGTTATAGTGACGTAATTTTGCAGTGTTCTCAAATTTTTACCCTCCACTTTCTATTTATTCCTCTAAACTAAACTATATTATATCACAGGATATCGAGAAGGAACTTGGCCTAACTAGAGATCAGTTAATCCGCATGGCTTTGCTTCTTGGGAGTGATTATACAGAGGGTGTAAGGTAATCAACAACTTTTAAATAGTATACTAATTGCGGTTTACTTGTTTATGCTAGATTTTTACATATGTTACTTTTGTTTTCTTTGTTCTTTACAAGCACATATGACAAATTATATACTGTTGATCTTATATGGGGAAGTAAGAATTTTTCCCATGTATGCTGAGGTATACATTTATGCTGGTTTATTCCTAAGGTGTGGTTTCAATGGAATGAATATTTGTGCAGTGGGATTGGCATTGTTAATGCAATTGAGGTTGTAAACGCATTTCCTGAGGAGGATGGTCTCCACAAATTCCGGGAGTGGATTGAATCACCAGATCCAACCATTCTAGGAAAGCTTGATGTGCAGACTGGATTAAGTGAGAGGAAAAAGGGGTCCAAAGTTCTTGGTAATAAGTTGAGTTCTGCAAATAACAATGGTGGAGGAACTCAATCTGGTCAAGACGTCCCTCAATCGCATATGATGAAGCAGTCTGCAGATGCTGTGCAGCAGACAAAGCAGATTTTCATGGATAAGCATGTAAATGCTCAATCTTTGGCATTTGGCTTTTTTCTGCTTGACTCTTACTTTATTATGGCATATCCCATGTGCATTTTCCTGTCTTCATGAGTGATGTTAAAATGCATCTTTTGGCAGAGAAATGTTAGCAAAAATTGGCATATTCCTTCTTCTTTTCCAAGTGAAGCAGTCATTTCAGCATATTGCTGTCCACAAGTGGACAGATCAACTGACCCTTTTACATGGGGAAAGCCAGATCTTCATTTTCTTCGGAGGCAAGTCATTTTGCCTTTTACTTTTCCTGATTTTTAGTATTTAGATGGTTCTCAGATTGACAGGTTGTATCTGCTTCAGCTAGCCTGTTAGTTGTAAACCTGGAGATCATTACGGTAATGCTTGTATGCATCATTGGTATATCTTTCTGGATAACACTCACTGAGAGTGGCATACAAGGTCTTCTCATGTTCAGAATAAATATGCTCACCACCCAAATATCTAAATTTATGCACTCTGAGACCCATTACTGTGGATTAATGGCTCACAAGTTAAGATATACTTACTTGTGTTGCTGATTATTATTATATCTAGATTGTGCTGGGAAAAGTTTGGGTGGAGCATCCAGAAGACAGATGAGTTGCTGGTGCCTGTTCTGAAGGAGTATGAAAAACGTGAGGTTTGAGTCTCTCCCTCTCTCTATCTCTCTTTGTATATGTATATTTATGTATCTATTTGTGTGTATTCATGGCTATGCAATGAGACTCAAGCAACTTTTTGACCAGCACGCTCAAATGCTTTACTTCTTGTTTATCTGATTTATTAGCTCATCTGCCTTGTTTATAGTAGTTAAAATCCCACCTCTATTAGTTATGAGTTGGCTGAGTTTTTTGTTTTTTGTTTTCTTTTGAATATGACTTCGGCCAATGGCTTCCCTGATGAAGATTCAACTGCGCCTTGAAGCATTTTACACATTCAATGAAAGATTCGCAAAAATTCGTAGTAAAAGAATCACAAAAGCTGTTAAGGGAATCACAGGAAACCAGTCCTCAGATTTAATGGAAGATTCTTTCGAAGAAGTTCCTAACAGAAGGAAAAACAGCAAAAGTTTTAATATTGAATCAGAAATGCTTTCAAAGCTAACAGAGGAAAGCGTTCCTAATTACCAAGACCAGAATTCTGATAAAATGTCTAGTAAGAAGTCTAACAAAAGGACTGCTAGGGAGCCTGTTTCATTTGAAGTGGGGAGTCCAAAACAACAAACAAAGGTAGAAAGCAGGCTGTGCACTGATAAAGCATCACGTGTTCTTGGAAGAGGTAGAGGAAGAAGAGGTAGGGGGAGGGGAAAGGCAGAGAGAAAGGTAGGTGTTCATGACAATGAATCTGATCATAGCCCCAGTGACGTTAGCAGTGGTGATGCTGAGCAGGGATTTCAGGTTTCTAAATCAGAAAAACCACTTGGAGTGCGAAGGGTAAGCTTAGTGTCTCATCTTCCCGTTGATTCTTTTATGGCTTAAGGATGCTATTACAAAAAATATTAATTGGAATATAAACAACTTAATCTATTTAAATTTTAGATCCAAACTACTGGACATTCACTTTGATTGTTTACAAGGTATTTTGGGTCTCAGTAGTAGTTTCAATATAATTAGGTTGTTGACCACGCAATCTGAGGATCAAGTTGTTAGCTCGTTACTCAAATCTATCAAATCTATGTATGGAGTTATTCTGCTTTACTGAAATCATGATGCCTTGCCTTTCTCCACCTCGGTGAATCAGAAATGCCTCTGACAAATATTTGACAACTTTTTCTAGAACATTTGTGGTCAAACATTATGCATTGTGACAATTTGATATCTGGGAAAAATTTATCTTTATAGATATAACATACTAATGACTGTTATCCTTTTCTTCTCATGGAGTTAACAAGAGTCAATCTCTGTTTCTTTGCTGTTCTGTGTCTAGTCAACACGTTCCCGGAAGAATGTTTGTTATGCAGTGGATTATGTAGAAAGTGATGATTTGAATGAGTTGCACGATCAGAGTGAATATGAAATGTCTAAATATAAGGCAAGGGAAGAAGGTTTCTCTGGGGATCAAGGGGTGTCTGGAGAAGCTCCCAATGATCTCAATGTCCTGCAACAGAATAAAGAGAAAGATCCTTTCCTTGAGACCTCATCTAGCCAGTATCTTGAAAGGGGGGGCGGATTTTGCATTCATGAAGCTGAAGTTAGTAAGCCGGATGTTAGCCAAGGTAGCTACTCTTTTGAGGCTGATGCTCCTAAAGATTACCACATAATGGGAGGTGGGTTCTGCATCCGTGAAATGGAGATGGGTGAGCATCAAGATACTGCTGTGCCTGCTTTCCATGAAACTTCTGAATCTTCTCATTTCTCTTGCTTTACGGAGGATGCTGTGCTTGACAATGTCGTACATCAATTAACTTCTGGCACAAAACGAATGGTCGAAGAAGAGGAAACGAATGCTTCCACTATTAAGCAGAATATGGATAGTACAGATGCGTCTAACACTGATCATCCCAAGTTCAGTGATTCTATGACAAAAGGCGCAGATAATAATCCCGAGGTGTCCGGTATAGGAGGTCTATCTGCGATGCCATTCCTGAAAAGGAAGCGGAGGAAAAGTTGAAAGATTAAAGCACTTTGTTTTGGTTATATTAGAATTAATATTTCCCAGATGTGGATCATGTCGCTGTAACTTCTTCTCCACGTGTTCTCTGTAATGTGATCAGACAAGTAAGATAGTACTAGGGTCCTAGCGTGAAGGGTTTTGTAATACATGCTTTATCTATCATGATCTATCTGAATGGATATTTACTTGAGACCCCATTTATTAGCAACAGGACATGCATTTTTGGGTTCGGAAATAATTGTTCCTGCAGCTTTAGCTCGATTTACATTGCGAATAAAAAACAAGTCTTTACCTCTTTTGTAAGGGACGAATTGGCTTTCAAATTCCCATTTCCATTAGTGTGAATTTAGGTAACAAGACTAAAACGAATGGACACAAAAACCTTGAAGAAAGTCCTACTCTGAAACAAAAGTGATGCCACAACCTTTACATCATTGGATAAAGGTTTAGTGGTTGAATGGATTTTTTAGAATGCAAAACGAGCAAATTCTATACCATAACTTCTTGTAAAACTTTGAATACTTCTTCCTTGGCATCTCTACGAAACATCCTGTATTTGAAATGGCGAGATTGTTGAGATTTTTAGTTAAGATATGTTTTCTTGTCTCTTTATCATTTTATATATACATGCTTTTTGCAGGATTGGGAATGATTTTGACAATTTGAAATAATCTTACAAAAATCATGCTTAAGGATGAAATTCCGATTCTATTCTCACATTTAATGTTTTTCTTATTCAGTTAAAGAAACTGCTTTATATATGAAAACAACTGAGTGATGAGAACAGATAGTCTGTTCCTCCTATTCTATTCTACTTTGTTCCCAAGCCCTTCCATTCATCTATTTCTTATTTATTTATTGCAATGGATGGGTAAAGGAGCTTGGACCAGGGAGATAAAAACAGACGATCTGTCTCGAATGATACGAAGTATACAAAAAGACAAGAAAAATGTGCATGATTCGTTTGAAAGCCTGCAGCCAAAACATATGATGTTAGATATTTCTATAAATATTTACGTTTTGATGTACAAACAAAATAACAAAACTACGGAAAATTAAATATGAAGCCACAACACAATTATTGAGAATATAAAAATCTGTCCTAATTTTCCCAAGGTTGGAGTCGGAGTCGGACATTAATAGCTAATCTTAGTAACTACCCCTTTTTAACTTTTTTGCATTCGCTGCTTTTGACACCCAGAGAAAGACATAGCAAAGAGGAAGGAGGTCGAAATGGTGATGGTATGAAGATGTTGGCATGAGGATGTGGCTGTCGCTGCTCTGTTCACAGCTGAGTGCACCAGTGTTGACACAAATATACTGTACAAAGCAGCCACCTTGAAAGGGTTGAGTTATTCGTCTATGTTGTTTACTCTTACGCTATGGCCACCCTTGTTCTTTTTCCTTTCTACTTCTTCTGAGAGGTGAGCTCTCCCTCTTTCTTTTGATTTCTATCTTCTAACTTTTCTAGGTCGATCTTTAAATAAAGTTTCACATACAATGGTTATAACATATTTTGTGTTATTTATTTATTTTTGTTTACAAAAGGAAAGACAACTAAAAAACTACATTAACGCAATAATCTGCGATATAAAGCTCCTTGCTGGTCGCGGTGGATGAGCTCCATGGCTGCCATCGGAGGTTCCTGAAGGACATGAATTCCTGGACTTGACAGCAAGGCTAGTGTAGCCAGTTTGTCTACACACTGATTCCCTTTCCGATAGACATATTGAAATTGGACCTTCCATGCTCGGTATGCTGACGCACAGATACCTGTCACCAAAAAATTTTCCTCAGTCAAAACTAGTTTAGAAGAAGAAAGAATGTTGATTACCTCTAAAGAGTCCACTTCAACGACAACGCATCTATATCCAAGATCCCAGGCCAGAGTGAGGCCCGATGTTACTCTCTAGAGTTCGGTAGCTAAAGGCGAGCCCCTTCCAATATTTTCCATAAATCCCCCACACCACTGCCCGTTACAGTCCCTAAGTAATCCACCTGCAGTAGCAGAGTTGGATCCTTGTTTAACCGCCCCATCTGTATTCAATTTGATCTAGCCCGCCTATGGTTTAGACCATCCAACTAATTGACCCACTGCCAACCCCTGTGACTGGCGCACTCAACTCTCCATAACTCGAGCCTTATCTACCCAATCAATATAATCCATAACTACCCTAGAGCCTAGGCTCAGCCAAACAAAACCCTCCTAAAAAAGACTCTTGTTTCTCCATTGCTATAAAAACTAGCAGGAGAGTGCATAGATGGTAGCCCACTCGACCTGTTATAATTGTGATGTCTTCAAAAGATTGGATTTCACCCACGACTCCTCATTTTGCTGAAAAAAGGCTTCATCGACTACTGTTGGAGGAAATTGAACCCAGAAAGATTTCACCTAGAACAATCTCAAAATGCATGCAATGTTATCTTTTTTTGGCCACAGTAATGACAGCGACTGTCCATTGATATATGTCACACTACTCGCTGTTGGTTGGTCAGTAGTTTTCTCTTAGCCATTAACCAAAGAAATGACCTAATCCTTTGTGGCCCTGCCCATTTCCATATGACCTCCCAAATCCTGTTGCACTCGTCCATATTACGATCTTCTGTCATAGGCAGACGCTACTGTGAATCCTCCATGTGTTGATGGTCCCTACACTATTTTATCCTCCCCTATTTCTATTATAGGGGGCATATTGCCGCAATAGCCATACAAACCGTAGAAGGAAGATAGTGTTGGAACATATTCTAGTGCCAGTTGCCACTCTCGTCAGTAAAGTCTGAAACTTTAACATAAATCAAGTTATCCACAAGGTGGCCTGTAGTCACGAATAGGAGGACCATGAAATGTGATTCCCATTACCGAGTTTCCATTTTAACCCTTGGCATACAAAATGCCATGTTGCTGATATCCCCCTCCAAATAACCGAGGTCCTGTTTCTATCCAGCGTTTGAGGGATGTGGTGATCATTTAATCGATATTTTTCCCTAAGAAGCTGGACCCATAACGTTTTTGGTTTAGGAATAAAAGCCCAGCCCAGTTTTGTGAGTAGCACATCATTTGAGGATCGAATTCTTTTAAGTCCAAGGCCCCCTGCTTTTTTTGGCTAACAGACAGCCTCTTAGTTAACTAAATGCATTTTCCTCTGATCTGCCTTTGAACCCTAGATAAAGTCCCTCATTATTTTCTCCAAGTCATCACATGGTTTCCTCGGAATTCTCACTGTTTGCATCCTAAAGATAGGTATGGACGAAATTACTGACTGGGTTAGAGTGACTTGCCTCGTTAAAGATAGGAGGTGCGCACTCCATCCTGCCAGTTTCTGATGTGCTTTATCTAGGATGTATTGATAAGTGTTCCTCGTTGTATGCTTATGAATCAACGGTACTCCTAGATATTTACCAAGATTGTTCGTAGTAGGAATCTGTAGTTCTTGACTAATTCGTTGCACATTATCCCGAGAGATGTTCTTGGCGAAAAAAATTCAAGTTTTAACATTGCTAATTTTTTGTCCTGAGGTCTTACAAAAAGTCCCGAAAGTCCTTGCTATCACCTGAATCTGAGATTCCGTAGCTTTTGCAAACATAACGAGGTCATTGGCAAAGAAAAGATGGGATATGGAAGGCCTTGTATGCCTCATCTTAAACAGTTTCTAGTTCCCTTGTCCCACCTTATATGATATAAGGTGACCTAGTCGTTCCATGCACAACACAAACAAATAAGGTGAGAGCGGGTCGCCTTGTCTAATACCCCTTGAAGGATTAAACGGATCAGAAAGTTAGCCATTCCAAGCAATTAGTAGTGAAACCGTAGTCACACATTTCATAATGACCCTTATTAAATTGTTCAGTACCCCAATATCCGTTAAAGTGTCATGAATAAAGTCCCATCGAAGTCGATTGTATGCTTTTTTCAAATCCACTTTGATGGCAACGAAACCGGTCTTCCCCTTCTTCTTTCTCATCGAGTGGATTACTTCCTGAGCGATGATAATGTTATTAGTTATACGCCGTCCAGGAATAAAACTACATTGCTTAGCTGCCACAAGATAGTCAAGGTGGGTCTTCAAGCGATTCACAATAACTTTAGCAATAATCTTGTAAATCATGGAGCAGAGGCTAACTGGTTGAAACTGAGAGATATGCTTCGGAGAAGAGACTTTGGGGATCAAAACAAGGATGGTTTGATTCAGTTCCTACTCCCATCTCTTCAGTCTAAAAACTTCTTGAATAAAAGTCGCCACGTCTGGGCCAACCTTACCCCATTATTTCTAGAAAAATAAAGCATTGAACCCATCTATTCCTGGAGCTTTTCTAGGATTCATGTCACAAACTGTAGTTTTGATTTCTGTCACATTGACTGAAGTGATGAGTTCCTGGACCCTCTCCGTAGATAACAAAGGGAAGGCTCGAGATATCGGGAACGGATTAGTGGTCCCCTCTTCGTTAATGTACAATTGACTAAAATATGTCCTGGCCATGAGTCGCATTTGCAGTGGATCTGATATCATTGTTCCATTATTAGCAATAAGCCGCTTGATCTTCAATTTCTTTCTTTTGGGCAGAGTGATAGTGTGGTAATATTTAGTGTTGCGATCTCCCTGTGATAACCATTCATACCGGGATTGCTGGTGCCAATAAATCTCCTCCCCATACAACACCTGATGCAGTTCTGCACTCAGCTTATCTTCCAATGCCAAAAGCGAGTCCGAGGTGTCAATCGTTAGTACCCTCTGAATACCCTCCAACCTAGCTATAAGCCTTTTTTTACGATGGAATATGTTGCCGAAAATAAGCTTGTTCCATCTCGTGAGATGGTTGGAAAATTTGGCCAGAGTCTGACACAAATTTTCCTTTGCGTGCAACCAATGCTTGGCTACCACATCGTCAAAGCCTGCATGTGCTAGCCACATTGTTTGGAATCGAAATCCTGGTGGTCCTATATCCCTTGGTTGTGGTTGTTCTAATTGAATCAATAGAGGCCTATGGTTGGATCCAAGGAAGGATAAGTGATGATTCACCGTGTGGGAGAATTTTTCCATCCATGACATAGAACCAAAAATTCTATCTAATCTAGCCTGCACAGTTCCTCTTCGCCAAGTAAACTTTGATCTGACATATCCCAAATCATGCAGTCCACATTCATGCACCCATTCCCTAAAATATTTGTTAACCACCAGTGCAGTTGTGGACCCTCCCCTTTTATCCGCGATCTCCAATTTAGCGTTAAAGTCCCCTCCAACAAGACAAGGTTGGTGGATTGAACTTCCTACCCATCTTAAATGATGTCAGAGAATGTACTGATTTGTAAATTGTGGACTAGCATACACTGCGGTAAACTAGAAATAGCAGGATCCATACTTGACGATAGTGTGAATAAATTGCCTATGAGCTACTTTCACTGAGATATCAAAATCTTTCGTCCATAATAACCATATCCCTCCAGCAATTATGTCTGCTTCTACTTGAAAGGAAAAATCAAACCCCAGTTTATGAACTTTTACTTGAGCTAGTGTTTCACTGATTCTGGTTTCCATTAAAATCAAAATTCCTGGTTTGTATTTGCATATGTAATTCCTCATAATAACATGGAATCGAGTTCCCCTTGCCCCTTGACAATTCCAGATGATGATATTCATAATAGGAAAGAATGCACGAGCGACAGGCTCTAGGTCTGAGTAAAAGCTGTGTTGCCTGCTAAAACATCACTACACCCTCCACCCTGTGGTTGCGGTTTGATCGTCACTTCAGAACCCTTTTCACTCAGGGCTTCCACCTTACCCATGTCGCCATTCCTAGTATCTGGAGAATCTGAGGGGGGAAGGTGACTCGCGTCTCCCCTGCCCCTGCAAACATCCTCTGAGCCCTCTATACCTTCCATCGGTTGGTTTCGCTCCCCATCATACGTCTCTTACGCCTGAATAGTTTGTGTGTCACACACCATTTCGTGATGTGAGCTGAGCACAACTGCGATGTGCTTATCTTTTTCTGAAGGCTGGAGCGACATGGGAGTAGGATCCGATCCCTTCTCCATGTGATTATTGGCTTGCATCCGAGCCCCTTTCTCCTAGAACAATGTGGCTACTATCTTTCCTTTTGAACCATTCTTTGAATTCCTGTTGGGTTCAGCTGAAGTCGATGCCAGCCTATGAGCCCTCTGCTTTGCATTTTCTACTAGGAGATCCAAGTGAAGTCGGTGGTCTGGCCCTGCGTAGACATGAGCTGGTGCTGGCTCTTGTTGGACGTTAGGCTCGTCCCCTATAGTGTCCTTGTATGACAGGAGGGAAAACCTTGAGCTGCCCTTATGAGTACCCTCCCTGTGACTGTTTGGTTCTCTCTGCGCCTGGGATTTCTTTGATTTGCGGGGATCTCTGCGTTGGACCTGAAGCCAAGGACCATAGCCATTTGTGGTCTCTTCCAAATACTGTGCTGCAACGTTTGAAACCCTACCACGCTCCCCTGTTGTCGTGCCTCCCCTTACTGGATGGAACCTAGTTGTCAGGATGCGTAGCTTGGCTCTTCGAACAAACGCCGGAATCATGACCTACGATTCTACAGTGGAAACAGATTTGTGGTAGCCCTTCATATGCCACCAACAACGTCTCTCCATCCAACTCTACGCTGGGACGTAAGGGAACACTTAGGTCGACGTTCACTGCTACACACGCAAATTTGTCCCTCTGCGCCTGGATGGTAGCTTCGTCAATCTTTATCGTGTTGCCAACCAGATTCCCCAGCGCCGTTAGTATTATAGGATGATAGCAAGCAATTGACAATTCCAAAAACTGGAGTTATTTAGGAGATCAGAGTTTCACTCAACTTCCCATCATTTTCGGATCTGCCTTCTTCAATTTATCGAATACGGAGTTGGATAGACAATATTTAATTTATTTTTCTATTTTTCAATAATTTATTGATTAAGTTACATAATTCGATTCAGATAAAGATAATAAAGTGACCCAATAAATGATTTAAATCAATGGGTCGAAGTCTGGGTGAAAAATAAATCCTGATCAGTGTAGACAGGATCCATATCAGGCCTGTGATGGGAAAGCCCTATATGGATGTTATATATAAAGGTTAAGGCCTCCTACAGTTGCTCATATCATTCGTAAGTATAAGGATTCTCTGACCCATTAAGAGAGCTTATGTTTTGAGAAAACTATCGAAAGACGTTAACCGCATTCTGGTAAACAGTTTCCGTGAAGATAACGACAGATTCACGCTCGTTTCAGCTTCGGAAAGCTCTTTTGAATTTATGGAACTGAAATCAGGTATTTTTCGCATTTCTTCATTTATTTCCCTTTAACGTTTGATCCATGATACGTAACTAAGGTATAGTTACATGTTACACGTGGTATCAAAGAGGAGACATGATCGCGTGGTTAAAAAAGAAGATTTTTCATTTTTTTCTCCTTAAGGTTTTCAGAGAAATAACTTCTGTTTCTTGGTTTTTTCTTGCTTTTTACCATATGAAGTAGTATATATGTGTTTAGCCTTGAGAATTGGGGTGAAAATAAACTTAGAAGTGCAAAAAACAGTCCCAAGACTCGCTAGAAATTACCCAAACGGTCAGAGTGACGGAGACCGTCAGGTGTATGTGGTGCAAAGTACCGCCCTGAGGGCGGTTAATCTGGTGCGTGTGACACATGGGTGGACAGGAACGAGCCACATTTAGGCACGTGCGACGCATGCGCCTGTTGATAAGCTCGTTTGGCGTGTGCAAAGCATGCGCAATACAAGTTAAGGACGCGTCGCTCTGTGGCGCGCACTCCTCTCCATGCACAGCTGACGTCAGCGCTATAATGCACTGACGTCAGCGTGCTACAGTAATTAAAAAAACACAAAAATTTTAGATTTTTTGTAAGGGTACTCCAGGATGTTTTAGGTCAGTTTCTGGGCCTGGGAAATTTATAAAGCAAATATTTCCACTTTTTTGGATTTATTACATTAGTAATAAATTAAAGTTTAACTGTAGAAAAGGAATTAAAGCCTTCTGAAGTCGATTTCGAGTGAATTCTCATACTTCGGACATCACATGAGGGAGATACTTCAAGTTTTTGTGTCTCAAGTCTCATGTTTAGTGTTTGGGATTGCATCATAATTACTCGGAAAAGGAATTAAGGCATTTTGAAGCCATTTTTGAGTGAATTTTTATGCAACGAACTTGCCACAAGGAAGAGACATGAGGTTCTCGTATCTTGGGTGGTCGGTTCAGTGTTCAGTGATGCACAATAATCACTCTAATAAGATTTTTCTTGTACAAGAGTCTTAAATGAAGTTTTCAGAGAATGTCTTCAGCACGAGTGTGTGACAATGAGACTGTGTATTCAGGTTTAGCATTTATTGATGCTACATTGTCACATACCATATGCCCATAAAGAATGTGAGAATAACATAAAGGTGTATCCCTTATATATGTGGACTTTTTGAGCGCTGATAATGGTGTAGTCACCAAAGTAGCATTTGAAGTCAGTATTTTGAATTGTTCTGCTGCCATGTCAGGGTATGTCTCTAGTTTTATGTTTGGTTATTCTGCCCAAAAGTGTTGGCCTTACATAAAATTTTGAGATGTGCATAAAGGCGTTAAATAGAGGAAAGCTGTTGCTCAAGTGATCTATTCACCCAAAGGTAGTAGTGCTATAAGAGTTGATGGTTTGTACTCTGATCGCTTTTATGTGGAGGTCTAATTGCATATATTATGTATTCAACCCAAAAGTGTTTCATAATATGTGTGATTGGATTCTCATAATATATATTATGTAATGACTTTAAGTATCACTGCTATCCTACATTAGTGTTGATTTAAACATTATCATTTTGCAATCATCTTTTCGGTCAACAATATCAGTGTCACCATTGAAAACCCTGACCGGTTTCAATACGAAGAAGTGGAAAGAGGATGTATTGAATGCTATGGGATAGCTAAGGTTGATATGGCCATACAGATGGATAGGCCATCTCCACCTACATTCATAAGCTCGAGAGCTCATAAAGTAGCCTATGAAGCCTAGGATCTGTCTAACAGATTATGTTGCATGAGCATTAAGAGATTCGTACTTGACCATCTGCTTAATGGACTTCTGGACACAGACATAGCGAAGGAATTTCTTGGTAATGTCTCCCAGAGGTACACAGTCTCACCTAATGTTGAGATAAGTGCCTTGATGAAAGAATTATTCTCCATGAGGTATACAGGAGAAGGGGAAGTGATGGAGTACATATCAAGAATGATTCATCTTCACATTAGACTGAAGATGCTGAACATTCCTCTTCCTGATGTCTTCATAGTTTACCAGACTCTGAATATACTCCCTCCAGCGTTTAGTAACCTGGTGATAAGATATTATTCGCTAGATGAGGAATGGGACTTCAATGCTTTGATTGCCCATTGCATTGCTAAGGAGGAGAAACTCAAGCTTGCTACTCCTACAGCCCTCGAAGCAACTAAAGGGAAGGCAAAGATAAAGCCTGATAAGTTCAAAAGTAATAAGTCTAAATCTTCTCCACATGTTGATGCTGGTCAATCCAATGCTAGTAAAGGTTCTAGGAACATAATGAAGCCAACAGTATAAGGCCTAGAAAGAAAGATTGTGGCCATTAGGTAACTCCTTAACTTATCAATTTATGAATCTAATTTGCAATAGTCGCATTAAATACTTGGTGGCTATATAGTGGAACATCTGATCATGGTGCTTCTATGATGCAAGGTTCATATCCAAGATAGAGCCAAATAAAGGGAGGGAGGAATTAATGGTTGACAGCGATGAAGAAGTGAAAGTAATATCTATAGGGGATGTATGTACTGAACCTTGTTGTAAGATTCATTTTGGTTTTTACACGACACATTTTATATGTGATCTTTGCATCAATTTTAGACATAGAAGGTTGACGTTTTATATTTAATGCTTCTGTTGTATAGTTGTGTTTAATGAAAAACATAATGTACAACATTCTTGTCATATGGTTTGTATATAATGTATCTTTCCTTAAATTAGATATATGCTTCTTCGTATCTTGCCTAACAAGTTATGAAAGAAGAGCCCTAAAGAATGAAAAGTCATACATGGTCTGGCATAAAAGTTTGAGCCATATTTCCAAAGCTAGGGTTGAGAGATTGATTAAGGAAAGCATTCTTTCAATTTTAGATTATGATGATCTGGGAACATGTGCTGACTTTTGCAGGGGTAAGTTGACTAATAAGGATATAGAGGTCAACTTGTGCTTCTGACTTATTGAGTATGATACATACAGATATTGGTAGACCTTATACAATTGCATTATGCAATTCCAAATATATTATGACGTTTAGTGATGATTATTCCCATTATAGTTATGTGTTCTTGCTTACAGATTGAAGGTTGAGAACCAATTGGGAAGATCCATCCAGAGTGTCAGATTTGACCGTGGAGGAGAATATCATGGCAAACATGGTGTTTCAGGACTTGAAAAGGTCCGTTTGCCAAATATATAGAATCGGTTGGAATAGTGACTTAGTTCACTATGCCAAGTAGTCCTGAGTAAAATAGTGTGTTGTCGAAAGGCATAACTGCACCCTAAAGGACTTGAAGAAATCGATGCAGAATAGGAGTAATATACCTAATTATCTAGAAGTGCGAAAACCCAGCCTTACACACATTCATGTATAAGATTGCGTTATTAGGGTAATATAATCCTTATAAAGAAAAATTGCATGCTCGTTACGCTCATTGCTATTTAGTCAGATATCTTGACCACTTTAAAGCTACAACTTTTACTGTAGAGAAGGAGGGATCGGAATAATGAAATCACAAATAGCTAAGTTCCTAGAATATGATGTCTATGATGATGGTGGGCCCTTTGATCCTTAGGATGATAGCAGGATGGATACTACAGTTATTATGTACCTGCTATTTATACAGTTAGATCCAGTGGATCTAGGTTTTAGTATCGTACTTGTACAGGAACAGGAACAGGAACCTATACCTGTACATATAGAGGTTCCTGGGGGTACAAGGTCTAATACAGTTACGTAAATCCACCGGAGTGAGATGACTTACTATCTCATCTGTTTACATAATCTATTAGGTGAACAAGATTATGATATTAGACATGTTTTGAATCCAGTTACTTTTACAGAAGTTATTTTTTGGACCCAATGCAGATTTGTGGTGGGATGCAATGACTAATGAGATGTAAGTTATAAAGTATAGTAAAGTCTGGGAGTTAGTTGATTTACAGCGGAATTGCAAACCCGTCAGTTGTAAATGAGTTTAAGACGTAAAGGATTTCAGGATAAAGTTCAGCGGTTTATGAGCTCGCTCAGTTGCCAGATGGTTCACTCAGGGAGAAAGGTTGACTTTAATGTTACCTTTTCTCTCGTATTCTCGTAGGATACATTTTGAGTGATTAAGGCAATTATAGCTCAGGATGATATAGAGTTACATCAGATGGCTGTCAAAACCACTTTCTTGAATAAAGACCTTTATGAAGAGGTCTGTTTGGTATAACCTGAAGGATTTCAGGATCTAGATGGAACTGACATGATTTGTACATTAAGCAGATCAATATATGGTTTACATCAAACTTCCCGAAAGTGATACCTTACAGTTGATGAGGTTATGACCTCTTTCGACTTCATAGAAAATAAAGTTAAAAAAATGCTTGAAGTATGAGGTCAAGGGAAGCAAAGTTATCTTCCTATTACTGCATATGGATGATATATTGTTCACATCAAATTACTTGACCATGTTGTATGAGGTTAAGCAACTTTTGGTCAAGAACTTTGACATGAAGGACCTTGGTATAACATCTTTTGTCCTATGTATTCAGATTCACCAGGATAAATATCAACACTCATAAGACCTCTCATAGACAGTGTACATTGAGCATACGCTACAAAAGTTTAATAAGGATAATTGTAAACCTGTTATATCATCTATCTGTCATAGTGAGAGATAATCTTTGGCACAATTTCCAAAGAATAAAGTAAAGAGAAAGGTTCTGAGGAATGTTCCATATTTTAGTACGGTTAATAGCTTGATGTATGCTCGGGTAAGTATTAGGTGAGACATTGCATTTACTGTTAGACTATTTGGTCAATATCTGGTTAACCTAGGTATAGACCATTGTAATGCAGTCTAACGAGTGTTGAGATATTTAAAGGAACTAAGGATTATATATTGACATATAGAAAAGTCAACAGTCTAAATCTCGTAGGGAATTCAGATTTAGATTTTTCCTATATGTCCTGATGATCAAAAGTTCACTTAAGGTTGTATTTTTATGTTTGCAGATGGTACAATGTCGTGGAAGAGTGTCAAGAAGACATAAGATATTTTCTCGACCATGCATACAATGTGTATGCTATGGGGCTGCTTCACAAACTGTTTGACTCAGAAAGTTAATTTCTGAGTTGTTTGTAATTGATTCAGTGGCTAGACCCATTTGGTTATACTATGATAATCATCCTACTATGTTGTTTAGTAACAACAAAGAATATCACAGGGTCTTAGCATTTGGAGGTCAATTATTTGACCATAAAGGAGTTGATACAGAAAAGGTGACATTAAGGTTTGGAGCATTTAAGGACTGAGAAACTGTAAGCCAATCCTTTAACTAAAGGACTTCACCTACTTGTGTTTGAAAGACAAGTATACAATATGGGTGTTTTGAATCCCTTAGACACTGTTAGTTAGGGGATCATTATGTTTACTCTATATACATTTGTACATTTTGATGTATTATGGCAGTATGAAAGTTCATCAATAAAGATGATCATCGTTTATTCTCAGTAATATGTGTTATCGTACATTGTCATAATATGTATTAAAGTCTTAAGATTTGTGTCGATCTTAAGCATTTAAAGATCATTGGGCATATATACAGGTTGACCTTGAGCCTGTGTCATTTAGACACATACAATTTTATATAAATATCCATAAAGTTTGGCATGATATAGGAGGATATAAGTTTTTATCCCATAAAGGTTCTCTAATGTAATTTAGCATTCACTTGGAGAACATAAAAGTTTTCTCTAATATAGTTTAGCATTTGGTGAGAGGAAACAAGTTTTCTTTAATGCTATTTAACATTTGGTGAGAGAAATTAATATTTCTCTAATACAGTTTAGCATATGCGGTTTAGTATAAAGTTGGAGAAATTGAGACCTACAAACAAAGATGATACATATTAGATCATATAGGTATCATCCTAGTTTGCCACACTCCATTTTTCCATTCATTTTACTGAGGTATTAGATATGTGTGATTGTATTGGATCTGTGTCACACATGACACATGTATTTGATACTTTTCGGCATCGAAAGCCTTGCAGGACGAAATGATGGACTTTCGTTATCTTTGGATCAAATATTTTGTTTTTTAAACTTAGTCAACTAATACAGTAGCGTAGCTTAACAAGGTTTTTAAATCTGTCTTAAACTTGATTCAATACTGCAATTAAGTATTGTCTAAGAGGGAGAATGTTGGATTATTTTGACTTTAACATTTAATTGTATTTTTCAGTTTTTCAATAACTTATAAGTTAAGTTACGTAATTTGATCCAGATAAAGATAATAAAGTGGTCGAAGTTTGGGTAAAAAATAGATCCAAATTAGTATGGACCGGATCCATATCGGGCCTGTGATGAGGAAGCTTAATATGGATGTTATATATAAAGGTTAAAGTCTCCTGCAGTTGCTCATATCATTCGTAAGCATAAGAATTCTCTGATCTGTTAAGAAAGCTTAAGTTTTGAGAAAATTGTAGAAAGACGTTGATCGTGTTTCGGTGAGCAGTTCCCGTGAAGACAACGATGGATTCACGCTCGTTTCAGCTTCAGAAAGCTTGTTTCAAGTTATGGAACCGAAATTAGGTATTTTTTGCATTTTTTTGTTTATTGCCCCTTTCACGTTTAATTTAGAATACGTAACTAAGGTATCGTTACATGTTACATACAGAACTTCATAAACATCATAGTCATGACTAGCTGAAGTTTTGTGGTTATTCCCTTGAAGTTCAGTGATCAAAAGGCTATAAGATACGGATAAAGTTTTGATTTATCTTTTTGTTTGGACAGGGTTTCGAATAGATTGTTATTGTTTTTAGGAATCAAATACAGTTCTCCAACTCTTTCTAGCTATGAACAATCTCGTACTAGCTTTTACCTTCATACTAGCAATCATTTTCAGGTTTTTTCTTTCTTTTAACTGTTAATTTCCTGTGTCCACTTCTGAGTTACATGTGTTCTTCATAAAGATGAAAAATTAACTTTGACTTAATGCTAACAAAAATATTTAATACATTAAGGAGGCCAAGGAAACCTTGTAAAATGGTCAAACTATTTGCTTTTACATCATATATTCAAGAATTCATGTTATAAACCTTAGCATAAGCTCCAGCATGTCATGGAATCTAAGGCAGAACTCAAGTAACAAAAAATGGATGTAGGAGAATGTGAAGCACATAATCAATGATGGGAAAAGTACCTCCTTTTAATTCATTGGCACTCTCTTTATCCCCTATATAAACTAAGTTCTTTTTAGTCTCTAAAGACTTCGATTCAACCAAAAAGAAAGGTTTAGGAACTGATTAAGGCCTTGTTTGGCAATCAAAGGATTGAATTAGTTGTTAGCTGATTCTATTAGTAATTAATTGACAATGGATTATATCAGCTGATTTGACTAGCAGATAACATCAGTTTATTAATGATGTTTGATAAAATTAGTTGTTTAGTATTAACTGCTTATGTGTAAAGTGACTTATGAATGCATGACTTAAAAAAGATTTATAAGGACATGAGTATTATATCTCAGTATTTCTTTGAATATTCTTATAAGAATTTAGATTTTAGATATTTAATTTTACAAAAATTAAGTTTATAACTCTAATAAAAAATAATAACCTGAAAATCATGACCATAAATAAAAAGTGTTCATCTCTAAAAAGCTTTTACATACCACCTAACTTTCTACGAAGAATTAAAAAGCTTATGTGTGCCAATCCAAAGTATGAAAGTCGTTCTTCTCTATTTATTGGGGAGAAGATAATAAACTTTGAATCCTTGAAAGATACAAAGCTTCTTAAAAAAACGGGCAGGTATTGATTGATGAGAAGGTATATAACTCTGAGGAAAGGCATGGTCTCAGATCATAAGGGCTTCGTTCATGCATGTTTCTAGTTGTAGAGGGTAATTCGACTTTTCATGTTTTAAATAAAACGCTGCAGAGTAAAACGCTACTTATTATGAGCTTTTTAAAAATCAACTGAGTTCAATCCGCCAACCTAATCAGCCAATTATTAAACATATCTATCAGCAATTTGACATGATTAAACAGTTTAATCCACTAAAAAATGGCTAATGAGCCATTTATTAAACAAGGCCTAAGGATAATTAATGGTCCTGTTCTTTTGATTCTTCTACACGACTATAAGAGATAATCAACAACCTCTCATCATATAGATTGAACTCATCTGAGTCCAATATAGTTCAGTGGATAGTTGAGGAATTTTAAGAATTTTCCATAGGATCATGCAAGGACCTCATAATGGGAACTCCATGTGTGAAGGCTCAATGGCAATGCTTGGTATGGGATTCTAGTATAAGCACCGTGCACACTTTCATACTTTAGCTAGCCATTGGAGGCCGACTTCCAATAAAAGATACAATTAAGTTCAATATCCTAAGCCTGCAGTGTGAACTTTGCATGCACCACGTGGATGACAGCAACTACCTTCTCTTCAAGAGTAATTTCTCATCACTAATATGGAATAGGATCTCAAAGCATCTTGGCTCAAATGCAAAGCCAACATGGTCTGAGATTGTCAACTGGGTCTCAAAAATCACAGTGCAGAACAAATATGACACTAAACTACTTTGAATGAGCTTTGGCATAGTAATATGTTACATATGGAAAGTGTGGAACAATAGATTATTTGGAGCTGAACCGAAGAGCTGTAATGAGATTTACCATAGGAATTTCACACATATTAGATTAGCCATCATAGCAAGGAATCTTCACTTCCAGATCACTTTGAGAATGAAGGGAAAATGGCTTATGTAAAACAAGCTCTGGTCATTAGTGTCTATATGAGTCAGCAAACCTGCTGGGACCCCTCCCCGGGCGGGTCCACGGCCCGACGTCCTAAGTGACATCTGGACCTGTGGCCCACGGGGGAGGA
>JANQAP020000248.1:1176651-1190432 GCA_026874005.2 Erythroxylum coriaceum
TTCATTAATTAAAATATTATAATTAACTAATAATATAATTAAAATATTCGTGGGGAGGGGTTTTCTTGTAAATTTATATGCGTGTTTTGTTTCTGTCTCCGTCTCTGCATTCTTGTCCTCTGGTTTTGGAAGGAACAAAAATTTTATGTCTCTGTCATCCGAAGTCGGGACAGAAATTGGTGGGGACAGCAAGCAAATAGGTCAGAGACATGATTTTTCTGTCTCTGTCATCTGTCCCCACCCACAGGGACATCAACCAAACGCAGGGTTATGTACTTGAGAACTCAGTAGAAGGATGATGACGACGACCACGGTGCTTCTTGTTTTAGAAGGTCTGATATTTAGTTCTTAGAATTTTAATGGATTACAACTTGCACTTTTTTTCTGGTGACATAGGCAAAAGTGATGTTAGTAGTTGGAGTTTGTCACGGAATCTATGCTTAGAAAGACAAAAGTGCAAATTAGAATGCTGCTTATTCTACTTGTTCTTGCCTTAAATTGTTAACCGATCAAGGATGTTTTGGACGAGTGTAAAGGTTTCAGTTTGTTGCACAGCTTGATTCTGTACATGTGGACTAAAAGCATGAGCTATAAACTCTGTTTGAATTATATATATAGCATCTGTAACTGATAGGTACAGGAGAGGTCACATAATTTCCTAGTCCAGGATATCATTAGAAACTTCACAATCATTTGTAGCTAATGATCAGATATCCACTAAATTGCAGTTTTTGCTATTGGGAATTCAATTTTACAAGCCTGGCATTTGGTTTAGGCCTTGGCCTTGGTTTTATCATTAGTTCAGCTGTCAATTAATTCCTATATTCTTGAATTTTGACTAGGAAAGTCATTTCTGGGGGCATAGATGTTATACTTTATGCAGCTTGGTAACTAACGGCACATTTTATACAATGCTTCCAGTTTATGATCAATATATGCCAGTGCCACTGTGCCCCCACTCTCGTAAGCCAAGCATTACTCCCTCAATTGGTCTCTGCTTTTATGTGTGTCTTGGCATAACTTCTAGACCTGGGGGTTAATTTTCCCCATTTCAGGTTTAGTGGTGTGTCAAGTACAGGCTTATCAAACGAAGTGCTCTTGCCATTCACGTGTTTTCTTTGTTGCAGTTATATCCCATCGTGGCCACTGGCTAGCAATAACATCATATTGATTTTTATCAAGAAATGAAGGCCTCAAGGGTCAAGGCTGCGTTTAAACTCGTATTTCTCACTGTCAAAATAAAAAATATCGATCGATCACCTTGACAGACAGTAATATCATGTCATGGTAATGTTTGCATTAACTTTTTTCCCGAATACAGATTCTTACTTCATCCATTTTATGCCTCTCAGACAAATAGAGAAAAATTGACATTATTACAAATAAATCAAATTATATACTCTATGGACTATGGTGAACCCTATCCTGTGCGAGAAATCAAATCAACTTCCTAAGAACAGTGAGCTAAAGTGTGATATAGACTTCCAAATCCCATTGTTGGTAGGCACCTTTACTCAAAAACAAGACCAGTATTGAGAAGTGAACTATAAAGTTCAGAATCATTCCTTTGATAAGACTAGTTTTGCTAATGGAGTCTTTCGATGGGTTTTGCCTAATAAAAAGACTTAGTTACCGTGCCTAAAACTTTTACTCTCTATATACTACGGAAAAAATATTACCATCAAATACCACCCCCTGTTGTTTTTGGCTGGAGCCTCGGGACAAAGTACAAGACTATTAACCACATTCACATTTCTTCAGACATTACCTTTCTATTCTGTAATAAAATTTAGTACAGATAAATAATTCGCGTGATCGGACATGTATTATTGAAACTTATTAATTACTTAGATGAGTTTCTTATTTCCACGTGTTAAAGCACTTCTTGAAAAAACTTTCCTTCTATGCAGAAATTATTTTTGTGCATTTGATTACAACAAGTTTTTAACGTGAACATTATCACATATCTATAGATAATATCAAGACATTAATTGATTATTTACAATTAACAATTGAAAAATCACACTTAAACTTATCCGGTGTGTCTTTTCAACATCATCTTCCACTCATAGATGACAAGTTTAGTCAATAACTTTTTTGTATGTTCTAATATTTTTTCAATAATCCACAAGACCAACATATCGCAATAGTTTATAGTTATATCTATTAAGAATATACGATGTCTCAATTAATGAATCGATACTTAAGTAGATTTTGTTTTTTATATCCCAAGTCATATCTCACATTTCAATCTCCTTTGATCTCATTTATTTTATTGTGACATTTAGTTCTTTAACTAAGAGTCAGTAGCCACCTTTGAATACAAAATTTTTCTTGTACGAGTTACCAATCAGAATGACCTTCCTGTGCTCTAAATTCTCTTGAATTAACTTAATTTATTGTCCTAGAATTGTCCCATAAGATTGTATCAAACATAATCTTTTGATAACATTTTAAAGTAGCAAACCTTAAATTTAATCTTAAAGAATTAGACAAGAGTTGTAAGGGTATATTATGAGGTTTACTTAACCTTTAAGGTCTCACACAATATAATTTGAGATCTCACGACTGACATTAATCCCTTTTATAATCATTTTTGCACATATGGTAAGAGTCATATGCTACAATATTAATTCCTATTAATTTAGAGTATATGTCTTTTATAAATATAATAATATACAAATGTTGATTCATACATACTTAATGTATAACCTGGGTTCATTTGTCTACTCTTAACTTTATCTTGTAGAGCTCTCATCTAACCGCTTAAGACAGATATGATTACCATATGATCACTCCAAACCAATTTCCTTTTGACTTATCATTTAAGTTGATATTTATGATTTAAGTTTCATACTTTAGCTCCCAATTATCACCTTAATAATAATCTCAAAGCCTGTTTCTTCTTCAATCCTTGCCCGTGTGAGAAGGCCAATCTTTTATCTGTTCAACATAGTCTTTGATTCATATGCAAAAATATGTTATAAAAAATAAACATATTTCAGAATCAAGTATTAAGTAATTCTTATTACTTATTAAACAATGCCAACTTAAATATGTATTTATATATGACAATATATTAAATGAACATACATGGAGAAATGTTAATAAATTATATTTCAATATGTACATAATCCTAGTGACTTTATATGTCCAATATATGTATCTTGGGCTATTGATTTTGTTATTGGGTATGCCACCATACCTCGTGTAAATATATATTTCATGTTCACTTCTCTTTTTGTAACTGTATATTTCATATAATTGTACTTGGTATCCATATGCTTGGTTTTGGAATGAAATTTAAGGTCTTTTGTATAGGTTATTACTATTTGACTGTCATATTTGATTGTTACCGGATTGGTCTCGATTAAGAGACATTTAAACTAACCAAGAATCACCTAAGCCACACAACTTCTTATACTATGGCTGAAAATGCTATAAATTCAGCTTTCATTATGGGTAAAACAACATATGATTGTTTCTTACTTCTCCATAATTCAACACCATTGTTAAGTAAGAAAATAAATCCAAAGGTAGATTTTCTCTCTTCTAAATCTCCTCCTTAGTCTGCATTTGTATGCCCTTGTATACGTAAGTCGTTCCCATGATAACACATTGCAAAATCAACAATACCTTTAATATACTTCAATATTCTCTTTACTGCTTTTTAATATGCTTGTACTGTATTTGACTGATATCTGCTCACCATTCTGACAATGTATCAAATATGACTGTGTACATATCATAGCATACATGAGACTTCCAAATGCACTAGAATAGGGAAATTTTATCATTTGTTTCCTTTCTTATAGTGTAGTTAGGAAAAACTTCTTGTTGAGACTTTCAGCTTTAGCAATAGGATTATTTTATTGGTTTGCAATCTTGTATACTGAATCATTCTTAGATCATTTGAATATAAGTCACTTGAGAAAGTGATAATAATCTTTTTGAACTTTCTTTTGAAATTTTAACCCAACAATATATGTAGCTTCACTTATATGTTTCAGTTCAATTTTATATGACAATCAAATTTTGATTTGCTTGACAAACTCATAGTCATTACAAGCAATTAAAAGGACATCCACATATAAAGATAAAATCATAAATTTGTCTTTGTATTTCTTAATATATACACAAGGACCTTCATCAAGCATATGAAAATCATATGAAATGACTACGATATGAAAACATATATACCACTACCTTGAAGACTATTTTAGACCATAAATTGATTTCAATAACGAACACTGTTTTTTAGCCTATCTCAATGAAACCTATAAGCTATTTCATATAGATTTCTTCTTTTGATTCTCCATTTAGAAAAGCAGTCTTTAAATTCATTTGATGTAATTCAAGATCCAAATTGGCTATTATAGCCTAGATTAGACTGATCAAAGTGAAACTCACAACAGGTGAAAATGTTTCATTATAATCGATTCCTTCCTTTATGTATATACTTTTGCCACAAGGCATGCTTTGTATCTTTCAGTGCTATCATCAACTTTTTATTTTATTTTGAGAACCCATTTATTTTCAATATCTATGCACCTATTAGGGAGATCAACCAAGTCCTATACTTGATTCGAGCTTACAAAAAGCCATGTCTTCTTTTATTGCTTTTATCCATTCTTCTTTAATAGGACTATTAAGAGAATTATATACATTCCTTGACTCGTCATCTTCTTGTAGGATAATCATGTAAATTGTCCCTTTAATGTCAAAGCAATTTTGTGAAACTATGCCACGATTAATTCAATGTAAACGTGATTATTAAGAAACAAAATTATCAAATTCTTGATTACTCCTACTTGGATCAAATATGGTAGGTAAAATTTTATTGGGTTGTAATATTAAATAACTTGAGTTAATTATTTAGGTTCTAGGTTACTTCCATTCAGATAAAGTCCCTCTTTATGATTCGCAACAATGGAATCATTTTGATCAAATTTTCATATAGAAATAGGTCTTCTACTATTTCACCTTACTTTGTAAAGTCAGTCTCTAAGAACGTGACATCTTATGATTCAAATTTAGTTACTCCTTCATTACCTCATTCACCTATAAACACATATCCTTTTGAGTGTTCAGAGTATCTTTAGCTACTTTTTATCCCTCTTGGGCCTAGTTTCTCATATTTCTGAGGAAGATCATGAACATAGGTAACACATCCCTATGGTCTTATATATTCGATATTGGGTTTTTTTCCTGTCCAAAACTTATGCGAAGTTTTCTTAATTAATTTTATGGGCACTCAATTTTAAGTATATAAGTGGTTGTAGGCAATGCATCACCCTAATAGGTGATTGATATATTTGCTTGTGCCATCATATATCACACCATTTGTAGTAGCATTCTATTATATCTTTTCACAATGCTATTTTGTTGAAGGGTTTATGGAATATTTAACTGTCTTTCTATTTCTTTTTCATTATACATCATCTTGAACTTATCAAACAAGCATTCTTGTCCTTGATTAGTTCTTAATATTTTTTATTTTCTTATTAATTGATTTTCTACTAAATTTTTATACTTTATGAAACAATTTAATTGTTTCCAATTTATGAGAAATCAAATAAATATGATCATACCAAGTGTAATCATTTACAAAAGTGATGAAGTATATAGCCCCATGTTATCTCCTCACATTACTTGGACTACATATGTCTAAATAAATCAATTGCAATAGATAGGAAGCTCGTGTTCTTTTTCTAAATGGCTTTTGTGCCATTTTACCATCCAAACAATATTCAGAAATAGATAAATCTACTTGATGTAAACCACTTAAGAAACCTTCTTTAGCTAATCGAGTTATTCAATTTTGACCAATATGATGTAAATAAAGAATAACTTACAATACTATTTGAATAAACAACATCTAAAACAATAAAACCATCTAATATAAAACCATTACCATAACAAATATGTCCAAGATTAGGGATCAATCACCATTGTGGAAATTTACATCAAAATTAACACAGAGATAAGATTTTGTGAAATGTTTAAAGCATACAACACTTCTTCTAGCATTAGGGATCGACCACCAAGCATGTCTAATTTACAAGTTCTAATCCCTTGTACAGTAACCTTTGAGTTGTCTCGGACATAAATGCATTATTTTCTATATAGGATTTTTCATAATTTCGCAAAGGCAACTCTATCCTTCACTATATGGTTGGTTACTCCCAATTCTACAATCCACAAAGGATGTGATTCGGTTAGAAAAATATAACAAGAGACATTTAGATAAAAATTTTAGTATAATTGATTGTAACTTTTTAGGCTCACTATAATCACGAGAAAAGTGATCTTTATTGCCACAATTAAAGCACTTGAATTTTTTTTTCATGTTTTGCTTCTTTAAAGGGCATTTTCCTTTTCCATGTTGATTTCATTTTTCCTTCTTTGAGTCCTGAGTATAATGGGTATATTTCTTACCTTTTTTCCATTTGTATCCACCATCATGCTTATGCTTCCAGTTCACAACTCTATGTAAGCTAAAACTAACTGCATATACCTTAAAAGGACATCTTAGAGGCTTCAAGATGTTCTTCTTCTAGTATAAGATGCCTTGTAGCGTCTTCCATTGTCTTGATGCTCTCATTGACAGTTAGATGCATTTTCATATGCTTCCCATTTTAAGGTAATGAACAAATCATAACTTGTATTTATTGCTCATTTAATAATTCATAACCAACATCATACAATTCACTTATCATATTTGACATATGCCTCAAAAGCTTTCGCATTGTATGATCTAACAGTTTCTTATATGTTTTAAACTTGATAGTGAGTGACCTCACTTTAGTTATAGAGGTGCCTCCAAAACATACAGCTAAAGTAGATCATATGTCTTTAGCAATTTCATATCTACAAAACTCATGCATACCATCATTATCCATGTAGCTAAGTAACGTAATATGAGCTAATAAGTTCTTTTTCTTCCATATTTCATAAACAACACAGTCCTTTTTGTGTTAGGTCGTATTGCCTTCCTCAGGAATAACCATGGTTATGTTTAATGGTTTGAGAGGCTATTGCTCTTCCATTATTATACTTCATATGATAAAAAAACACACAACAAATATAGATGATATTAATCCAAAACTAAAATGATAGAGTAAAATGATTGCATCATTTTAAAAGGCTTCAGAATTTGTTTGAAAGATAACTTATCTTTTATTTTAAATTATTCATTATCACAATTACAACAAATCATATTTTCAATTTATGGAAGGTGATGATTAAGATTTATATTAAACCTACTATGATACCAATGCAAGAAAGTTTAAAACAAATAAATGATTGACATGATCAAATATGCATTATTGAAACTTATCACTTATTTGGATGAATTTCATATTGCCACAAGTTAAAGAACTTTTCGAAAAAAACTTTCTTCTATATATAAATTATCTTTGTGTATTTATGTGTTTTAGTGATTATCATCAGTTTTTCCAAGTGAACATTATCTCATACTTATAGATAATGTCAAGATGTAAACTGATTATCTATAGTTAACAATTGAAAGGTCACATCTAAACTCATCAGGTATGTCCTTTTATCTTCAAAATCCTTTAATAAGATAACGCCTTATGAGAAAAGGCCTATTATAATGGCAACTGGTACATGTAAAGTATAGAAAATGGCCCTTCTTGCAACAGAAAGAGTAAACCAACTTGTCCCAATTATAACAGCTACATATTATGTACAACAAATTATCATAAACACACTTCAGGCATATAAATTTTGGTATAATTTAACTCATGTAGATATTAGTAATAGAAGGTTGCCAAACATCTTGTTGGTTTAGTTTTCAACTTATAATCATAAACGACCATCGAGATGGACTTCTTCTTTATCAAATAGAGTGGCTAAGTGACAAGTAAACTTTAAATCCATGTATAGCATACATTTTTCTCTCTTTTAATATCGCTTGATTCCTATCACTTTTTAAATTGAAAGCAAAAAAAAGATACATAACGCCATTGATTTTCATAGAAGGACTCTTTTACACGATAAATATGTAAAGAGTGTCAAAAAATTGAATAAAAAAAGAAATTTGAATGCAACCACAAATTCCTAGTACATAAGTTTCATTGTGATGTTCATAAAGAGTTAAAAAAAAGACTAAATTGACCTTTGATAGTAGCATGGTAGTGACTCCATGTGATCTCTAGCTACCGAATCACCTATAAGGTCTAATGTCTTTCCATTGACAATTTTTAAGAAGGCTTTACGATTAAAGCTTGAAAGATCACATTTTTAGGCTTCCATTTCCAATTAAGGATATCTTTGCGTACTCCTCAATGCGTGAAATAGTTCTTTAAGTCTAGAAATGTCACATAACTTAAATTTGTATATTGGGAAACTTTATTAACGTATAGTATCTAGTGACCTTTAAACAAGTCAATATTCCCTCTTTATATAAGAACCAAACACCATAACTCAACTCACCATTTAAAACTCAAAAAGAAATCAAAAAGAAAAATATAAGGGCGTGAAGCTTTGGCTTAAAGGTAATATGCACTTTTGTGGTTCCATGTAGAGGAGCTTTTGATCATCAGTCATATTTAAGCATGGACTTAAAAGGGTTTGGAGAAAAGAGAAGTACCATGCTAACAATTATAGTTAGGCCTAAAGATGATAACAAGAAGGGGACTAATCTCTCCATGTGGAGGCATTTGTACTTATAGGTATATGAAAAAAAGGAAGAAGAAGAAAAAGAAAAGAAGACTACATACAAATGGATGGAGAGAGAGAGAGAGAGAGAGAGAGAGAGAGAGAGAGAGATTTACTCCCTTAGATAAGAGCATTCTGCTTCCTGAAAATTTTGGTCTTCAAGAGATAGAGAGTTTCTTCAGAGTAATTGTTGTTCACTGATAAGAAGGTCAAAAAGGTGGACTCTTTTATATATTGCAATGTCAACTACCATATTATAAGTTATGGAACAACATTTGTTTAGTAGATTGTATATGATGTTCTATTGTAGTGAGAATTTTGTTCTTAATTGACTTGATTTATCCATGAAACTTTTGTCAATTTTTTATGGAGCAATTGTGATGTTCTATTATTGATTTTGAGGAGTGAAAAATCAAATTTCTCATTTAAATAATAAGTAGAAGCCACTTTATACATATCAAATTTAACTGCTTTTGTTGAAATGGATGGAAACTTAACAAATTTCTAACAACTTCACTCAATTGAAGATTTTAAAAGCTAGGGCACTGAATTAAAAGCTAGGGCATTAGTTATGTTGAGTTGTTCAAGATTCTAGTTATGAATAGTTGCAAGTATAAGTAGCATACACAGTGTTGTCATTTTAGCCACAGAACTAAACGTATCAAGATAGTCCACACCATATTGTTACGTGTATCGCCTGGCTATAAGTCATGCTTTCAATCTCTCAATATAACCATTAGCTTTGTAATTGATCTTATAAACTCATTTGTAGCATATGGGTTGTTTACTATGTGGTAAATTAGTTCACCCCCAAGTGTTATTAGCTTCAAGAGCTTGACTTTAAGCTTCTATGATAGCTACCCACTTTGGTGATTTAAATGCATGTTCATAGGTTTTAGGTTTTATGATGGCAAAGATAAATATGGAAAAAATTTTGTGATCATAGGGAAGTTTAGAATAAGATAAAACAGAGGAAAGAGAATGAGGAGTACTTGATAACTGTAATTCAAAAGATGATGAATGAATTAGTTGTACATTGCATGAAATTATTAGTTAATGATGGTGTTCTTGTAACTAAGACTCTGACTAGTGTAATCTTTAAGGGCACCTTAAATGTCAAGATAAATCAAACATGGGTAAATTGTTGATGCTGTTGAGTTGAAGATGGATATGGAAAAATGTGTTCTTGAAATATAACATTTCGAGACAAAAATCATTTCATATTTAAATCAATGACTTTGAAACCTTTTATTCCTATTTTAAAACCAAGCAAGATACACTTAATAGCTCTAGAATCAAATTTTGATCTTCCATAAGATAAAGTAGAGGCAAAACATAAAAAACCAAATACATGGAGTTGGTATAATCATGCTTAGAATGGAAAAGTAGCTCAAATGGGGTGTGATTGGAAATGACTAAAGAAAGTAATTTGTTGATAAGATATGCTGCATGAGCAACATACTCAGACCATTAAGACAGGTGGAGATGGCTTTGAAATTAAAGGGGTCGAGTAACACTAAGGACGTGTTGGTGTTTACACTCTATAATTTAATTTTGTAGTAGAGTTTCAACACAATCAGATTGATGAATTATACCTTTAGAGAGATAAAAGAAAGGAATAACAAATCATACATTATTGTTAATGCGAATGATTTCAAATTTTTATTAAATTAAGTAGAAATATAGGAAAAAAATCCTTGTGAAAGAACTCTAGCTTCGGACTTTAATTTCATTATAAAAATCTAAGTGAACCTATTATAGTCATTTTCAATAATTAAGAAATATTTGTGACTATATATAGAGCTAATAGGAGGTCCTCATATGTCTATATATATTTTTCAAAAACAACATTTAGTAATGATTATGCTTATAGGGAAAGGCAGCTTGTGTTCCTTAGTTAAAACACAAATGTCATATACTGAGTTCCTTAGCTAAAACACAAATGTCATATACTGAGTTATTAGATACAAAAACATCTTGATTTAATTTAGTGAGTTGATGAATTCTGGATGGAGATGCATGTCCAAGTTGATAATGCCATAGATCAAAGGTTGAAGGATAGGTGAACAAGCAATTATTTACATGAGAAACTTAAACTAGTTGATATAATCCATGTATGTGTTTAGCTAATCCAGTTGTCCTCCAAGTATGGAGATCTTGAACAAAGTAGTGATCATACACGAGTAAGCAACAATTAATAGTGGAAGTAAGTTTTGTAGCAGATATTAAATTAAAGATGATCTAAGGGACAAATGAGGTGTTGGTGAGTGGGAAAGAATTAATAAAAGTAACAGTGCCAATATATGTAACCATAAGAGTTAAATTGTTTAGTATCCTAACAAAATAATTATGCGCATGATGATAAGAGGATAATGAACAACAAATATGATCTATGTTTCCTGAATCTATGATCCAAATAGAACTTATAAGGTTAACTATAATTGATGAACATATGTTAGTAAAGATTTTACTAGACTTAGGGGAGTTAAGTTTGACGGTTCTCTTCTATCTTGTAAAAGCTTTGTGAACTCGATTCGCCTTTGCATAATTAAGACTTTGTAATACTTGTCCTCTGTATGACCATAAAACACAGAAAATACATATAGATCATTTTGTTCTAGCTTGAAAATTGCAACTGCATTATAACTAACATTGTTGTTATTGAAACCTTTGTTATTATATGGATTGAAGACTCGACTAGCAAAAGTCATTAGTTCAACTGTTGATTAATTCATTCCTGGATTAGTGAGTTGACATTTATGTTGTAAAACCAAGCTAAAGATCTTATTAATAGGTGGTAAAGGATCCATCAATATAATTTAGGAGTGGTCAGTTGCGAAGTTTTCATTGAGACCTTTGAGAAAGTGTAAGATATAATCTGACTGTATATAGTTTCTAATAGTTTTTAAGCTCCACAATCATAAGTAGGTAAACACTTATAATTAGAAATAAGCCTCATATTCACAAGGTCATCCTATAGAATTTTCAATAGTATAAAGTAATATATGACAAAGCTTTCACTTTGATTCAAGATGTGAATCAAAGTTTACATTTATGAGATGCTAAAAGAATCTCCTGGCACAAATCTATCTTTAAGATTTATCCATATATTGATTGCATTATCCACCAAGATAACACTTTATGTAATAGAAGGAGATGATTAATGTGTTAACCATGAGAGCACCATTGTATTACATCTTTGCCATGCTTCAAACATTGGATCATTTTTATCAGGAATTGAAATACTACCATCCATAAATTGAACTTTGTTTTTGGATAACAAGGCAATCTTTATATACTGAAATCATGACATTCATAGCTAGTGAAACAAGAACAAGTGATGGATTTCCACTTGCATGGAGATAGGAAGGACTGGATGGAGCCTCTTCCAGTCTAAGTTGTTGATTTGCCATTGATGAACAAAGGAAAAATTGGAAAGATTCAAAAACGGGTAATATACAAGAAAAAATAAGTAAAAACGAAGATAGAAAAAAACAGAGAAAACTTCTTTTAGCTTTAATACCATATTTAATTTGAGGAGTGAAAAATGAGCTCTCTCATTAAAAGAATAAGCAGTAAGTTGCTTTATATACATTATCACTTCTGCTAACATAGATAGAAACTTAACAATTTTTCAACAAACTCACTACTGCCTTAACTTTTCTTTAACTAGTATGTTAAATTATCTTTATAAATATTATTATGCACATATGATAGTAAAAGAGATTGTTGAAGGGGTCACATGATGAATGATGATATTTACCTATTAATATATGCCTTTTTTGTACCTTGTAGTAATGTTGTAGTTATTTCAAATTTGTCAGCTCCAAAACTTGTCCACAATACGCCAACCAACTCATTGAGGGTTTGTTTGCAACCAAAGTTTTCAAATGTAATTTTTGTGGACTTGAGATAGAAAAAAATACATTAATTAAAGGACCTAACTAACTCTATAGATTAAATTTAAGGTAAATTAAGTGTCTATTCCACGAGAAGGGGACAAAAATGCAAGGGTGCTTAATTAGGTTATCTAAAAACTTACAACTATAGTTCAGGTTCAACAGAAAATCAAAAGCATCAAGAAGAACAACTTTGTGACCTTATCCACCTTTGCTGCTTGGTTATCCTTACAATGACAATGCCTTCTAATTCACTTAGTCAAAAATATATAATCAAACAAATGTAATCTAATTCACTTGGTCAAACATATAAATAATAGAAACAAAAGTAAGGGACATAGTCTTGTCTTCCTATTTGCTCTCAAATGCACTTTTTTGAGTTTCAATGTAGCAAATTTTGGGGAACGTATTTTATTTTTAAAAAATATATTAAATTAATTAAAATATTAAGATAAGAAATATTTATCTATAAAATAAAAATCAATTCACAAATACCAAAAATAAATAATTATTATTAAAATCTAATTATATTGAAATGCATGCATATTTAATATGTACAATAGTGAAGTTATAAATTTACTTTACATATATCAATATATTTTTAATTTTGCATACATTGATCTAAAGTTACGAATGTAGTATTAGAACTCTTATCGATTTTGATACTACTAACATAAAGTGTTAAAAACCGTCAATATTAGACATTTTTAGGTAATTTAAAAATTTTTTAAATAATTATTTTTTAATCAAAATATAAATTAAAATTAAAAAAATATTTCAAATTTTTGATGCAATAACTCTGATTTATTAAAATTAAAGTAAAATATTTTGTTAATTAAATATAATAAGTATTATTAAAAGATACTATGTTTAAGAACCTCAAGTTTTTCAACGAATAAATACATTCCTATTAAAATAGGATTGTGTATATAATATAAACACCACAATTTCAGATTTACATCCATCTGTTGATCACTATATTTTGTCGCAAATTATTTAGTAAAACCTTTAGATTGAACAAACTAACGTCACCGTCGAACCTACGACAATCATGCTACGAGGATATCCATCCAACGACGCACATTTTTGGCATAGTTTCCGAGGGAAGATGAATAGAGGAAGTGTATTTTCTGTGTATTAATTAGCTGCAAACTGAAAACAAGAAGCATTTAAATCCTGGCTTCAGCAGTGCCCGTGTAG
>JANQAP020000248.1:1197054-1208317 GCA_026874005.2 Erythroxylum coriaceum
GTAATTGGGCATGAATAAACACAAAAATTCGAGGAATTAAATCCAGAAATAAAAGGAAAAGGAAAAGGAAAAGGAAAGGATTTTATCAGATGAAGAAAAACAAACGATCATCTCAGTTAAGAAGACAAAGGACCAATTCGAATAACAAACAAGAGCAAAACGAGAAATTGAATCGCAAATACCTCACCGCGAAAACATGGGAAAGCTTCAAGCAACCAAAAACTTAAAGAGTAAGCATAAAATACAGTCTTGAATTAAACAAGCTTGAAATACAGAAATACCAAAAGTCTGGTCAAATCACGAAACACGATTATCCAAAAAGCAAGCGATCAAACCCAGTAACTAGAAAGCATAATCACAAATCAGCTCACCAAAATTTGTCAAAGAAAGCACGCAACATCATAAGAACCCAAACAAAACAACATCCAATTGTCCAGTCAACTTTGACAGATATAATGAAACAAAAGCACAACAAAACAAAGGCCAAGAAAGGGTAAAAGTTATACTTTGAGGAGAAATTCAAAAGACAATGAAGAAGAAGAAGAAGAAAAATCTGCGGCAACAGCTACAGTCGTCGAGGAGTTTAGAACCGGCAACATGTGCCGCCGCCGATTCCACTTCTCACCAACGCCGCGGCGACCACCAAAGAGAATAGCAATTTCCTTCCATCTTTCTTCCTTCTACAACTCAACAACAGATCAATCACGCTTCTTTCATCACTTAACAGAACCATCAATCCCAATCCAATTTAATCTCAAATCAAGACAAACCCTATAACGACCCTCAACCACATGGTCAAAAACCCTAGATCAGGAAAAAGAGCGGCAATTAAGAAATTGGCAAGGGTAAAAACATCAGATTGGGGAAATGATTGGATTTTTATTGATGGGTATGGGCTTGAGAGGTGGGATTTGCCTCTAAATTTTGTCAAAAAAATTTGGGTTTATTTTTCTGCTTCTTCTTCGATTTTAGGTTTTTGGTTTCTGGGTGGGTTAGTTGCTGGCGAATTGGATCGATAGAGAGTGGAGAAGATAGGTGTTTGTGACTGAAATACCGAAATCGAGAGACTCGGTGCGAAGAGTTCGCGAGAGAGAGAAGCGAGAAATGAGTAATTGGACCAAGGGAGGGGAGTGGTCATTGAAAAGGGTGACGGGGAAGAATATAACGATGTCGTTTTAAGGGTTTGTTTTTCTGGGAACGTTGGCCTATATTCCTATTGCCTTTCCTTCTTTTTTTTTCATTTGATTCTCGTCAAGTTAATACGGGGTAACATGTTGCCAATGATATTAATACATTATAATAACATTTCAATTTAGTTCTTATTTGACATTTTTTTGTTTTGAAATTGTCAATTATAAAAAAATTATCAACCCTTATTTCTTATACTACTATTTGTGCTAACAATGTATTTCTTTCGTACGAAATACTCAATTTTCAATTTTATTTCTTATTTGACATATATTTCTCAAAATATTTTCCGTCCAACTATTCACCACAAAAATATTCAATTATGTCATAAAAGTTTCTATCAACTCAATTTGCTAACAAAATCATGTCTTTTCTTCTTTTATAATAAAAATATAGTTTGTCTATTACTTTAATTGTTCAATTAACGTTGTAATTTGATTAAAGTAAGATGAAACATAAATAATATATAAATAAATAAAATATACATAAGTTGAATATTAAAAAGTTAGGCAAAATGGTCACTTTTAACCCTAATGTTTTTACCGATTAATAAGTTCAATCATAAGGTTTTAGAGTAAACAAATAAAATCCTAACATTTAGAAAATGTTTAAATATAACTCTAAAATAACTGAAAAGTTGAGTACTATATGACATCGTCAACTTTCTGCTAAGTTAGCAATGACCTAGCAGTTTTTCTTTTTTGATAGAAAGGAGGACGAAACCCTAAGAAACAAAGAATTACATCATGCACCTACGAGGAAAGGAAACACCACTTATATCCTAAACAACAATGGAATAACATCTTGGAGGAGGAGTGGTAAAACTGTGTAATCCCGGGTCTAAAAGAAAGCCATGATTAGCTAGCTAGTCAGCGCAATAGTTACCTTTGGGGTAAGTATGTTGGATACAAATCTGCCAATGATTTCGTAAAATAAATCTTATGACACTAATGAGTTGAGACATATGGCCATTGGAATGAGAGTCCTGCAAACTAGCAACCGCTGCCATAGAATCATATTCGACAATTAGTTGACAAAATCCCAAATCCCAGGCTAACTGAAGACCATCCAAGATTGCCCAAAGCTCAGCTTGTATGGCCGAGCAGATGCCAATATTGCGAGAATATCCACGAAGCCAACTGTCGGAGCTATCTCAGAAAATACCACCTGCTGTTGCTCGATTCAGGCTCCGTCAATGTTTAACTTCACCCAATTCGCCGGAAGTGGATGCCAACCAACCAATCGCTCAACACATTATTGACTAAAGGAAACACATTCAATTGTTAAGGCCATCTATCAATCACCCAAATGAGATCTTCAGTAGTGAGACATTCAGGGTCAAAACTATCTAGATTCCTCCATTTCCAAATCTGCCAATAAATAGTACCAAATCATAAAGGCTAATTGCCATTATTCACCGTAGAATTACTGAAACAAAGATTGCTACGAAGCCAATCATAAAGGTCTAAATGATAGAAATCAGGAATGAAATGCGTGACAGACCATTTATTCCAAACCCCTCTCGCAAGAATACAATCTTTGAGAACATGAAGCTCAGATTCGATAGCCTCACCACAACAGGAACAAGAAGGATCATCCGTCAAATGCCTTCTACAACGCTGCTGATTGGTAAGTAGAGCATCATGACCCACCAACCACAAGAAGGTTCGCACTCGTTGTTGTCCCTGCCAATTCCAAATAGCTCGCCAAAAAGAATCCTGAGGATTGGGATTTGGATTTCCACAAAACATGGAATAAGCTGAAGAAGAAGAGAAACTGCCCTTGTTCCCAAAACTCCACATCATTTTATCCGAACTCAATTCCAAAGAAGGTAGATGAATAATTGCACAAGACATAAAGAAGCTGGAACCTGGAGTCGATGCCAATCCCAACAACCAGAACTTGTAACGTAAGCTGCTAGTGGTTCATCAATCCAATGAGTAGAGATCGTGTGAAGTGCTAAATCGGTAAGCAAGACACCAGCCCTCACCCAAGGATCAATCCAAAATTGTACTTGAGTCCCATCACCAATTGACTAGTTGATTCCCTGTAATAAAAGCATCCAGACATCACATATTCCTCGCCAAATTACTGATCCATTCTTACGCAGCAAACTGTCAGGAAGGTTAGATATGTCCAGTCTATATTTACCACGTAAAACTTGCACCCAAAGTGCAGAATCATCTGTTAAAAGACACCATCCTAGTTTCATAAGGAATGATTCATTGCTAGTCTGAGTTAAACAGATGCCCAAACCACCACAATCCTTGGCTTGACAAATGGTGTTCCAATTGAGGAGAGAGATCATTTTTTATCTGTTTTTGAGCCCTATATAAAATCCCGACATAGCTTATCAATGTGCTTACAAACTGGAATTGGCAATTTAGAGTTCTGCATAGTATAAGTAGGGATTGCGGCTAAGACAGATTGGACCAAAGTGATACGACCTACTAAAGAGAGCTTATCTACCTTCCAACCACTGAGTTTCTTCTGAATTTTATCCACCACATGGCTGTACGTGTGTTTGGACACTTCCCATTTTGCCACATCAGAATTGATGTGGCAATGAGCTTTTCTCTGACATTTGTCCATAACATATAAAAAATACAAGTAAACAAACATTTTAATTGTAATTTAAAAAAAAATACATTTCAGTTGTACCCAGTAAGCATTTTCTAACTACTCCTTATTTCTTGCTAACAATTAAAGATAACTAATTGCTGGTATTAGAACCTTAAAGCTAACTCCTTTTTCAATCCCTTCTATCTGGCTACACAAGGTTTATAGTAATGGCCAGAAAGAGAGAGGAAAGAGAGATATGTATATTCTTTGTTGGGATAATAGAGAGCATGCCTTTGTTTGCCAAGGAGTTGCTTGCTAGGGGTGTTACTAGAGGCTTTGCAAAGACTGTGGTTGCTCCACTTGAGTGCTTTAAGATTTTGTTTAGGTAGATTCGATTTGCGATCTAGGTTTTGTGTATTGTAGTAATTCATGATAGTCCATTTTGTTCGTGATTTCTTGAAAAATGGTTTCATTACCTTTTGTGATGGTCGTTATTAAGGAACAAAATATGACATAGGTATTTAAACATCATATTAGAGAAACTGAGATAAGATTTTTCCATTAAGAGTTCTTGAAACTAGTTGTCATTTCATTTAAAAAAACTTAAGTATCAGTTCTGGTGAAATGGCAATGCCCGATTATGTTTCTTATCAATGATTCTTATTAAGTATATTGCTGCTACTTCAATAAAGAATAATGAGTAATTGCAGCAAAGTTGAATTTAAGATCTTATTACTGTTGTACACCACATAATCAAAAGGGCAACAGAGATTCATCGGTCAAGCAAGTTGGGGGGATTCGACTCGCATCCTTTGGAATTTACTAAATTTACAGCAAGCTAACTACTCAGTATTAAAACGACCAAGTTTCTATTCATTTTCGGGATAATGCAAGCTGTCTATCAAGTCCACATAACCAAATTGAGCCTTTGATATCCAAATGCGTTACTTACTGAGTAGGAACCACGCATAAGTCAAGTTGACAAAGTCCTAAAGACTGAACTGTCGTTTTGCTCAAGAAGATCAAATCAGAAACCTAAATTTCTTGCATCCAAACAACATAACCACAAGAACCTGAATTCCATGCATCGAAATCTATAAGAGAAAGCAATGGGCTAATCAATTTGGTGGAGAAAGAAAGCATAATGCAGAGTATTTCTCTTCCTCACTTCCTAATCCACATATTTCATGGAATAAACGAAGAATACAAAGCATTGAATGTTGGTTTATGCCCTACAGCCAATCACTTTGGTTATAGTTTAGTGACAAATTATTTAAAGGCATTATTTATCTTGTACATGTTTAGATGTATATGATAAAGTCTATGGAATAATTGTACATTGCAAATGAAATTATAGTGAGATTATAATTATGAGATTCATATTGCATTTATGTATTATTCTTAAATATTCCTAGTCATTGTTTTATTAAGATTGGACATTAATAGAACGTAAAAAGACTAGCATACGTTGTGTTTTTTTCCTTATGAAGGAAGTAGTCGATCGCATAGGTTAAAGTATATAAATACTTAAACAAATGTGTGGGTGCTTGTTAGAGAACAAGTTTACTGAATAGACCCGATATGAGAAATCCATTTGGAACATTACTTGTATATCTATGAAATTCTCATTGTGATGATTGTATAAGTAATCATTTGACTTGAGGTCATTAAAGTTATCTTGTATGGGAATTGTTATGTTTTGATACTACTTATGATCTATTTAATCATGGATCGTTTAATTGATAGTCATTGAATGTAGCATAAACTATATGGAGGTAGTTGAGTGATCAAGATAAGACTCATCACCCTAAAGTGATTAGGGATAATGTTTCGTTGTTCTCGATTAATATCAATTCGAGAAATCCTTGGCCAAGGTGGAATGATAGTTTGTAAATAATTTACAAATATCATTAATTGAATCAATAGCTAATTGCGGAGAACTAATATGATTGGACTCAAAATAGAGTAGATAGTAATTTCATGCTCTATGTCTAATTAGAACATTGGTTGATGAAAGGATTGAATTATACAAAAAAAATCATGCAAGGAAAAAAGTTAGTCAAAACTACTTTGATATTCCTAAATCTTTAAGTGGTCATGATGCATTGCTAGACGCCAATCTTGATCTATGATTATAAATTATTTAATTAGATAATTAAAGATAAATTAAAAGGAGTTTTAATTTATCTAATTCTAATTATAAATTAGAATTAGAATTTATAATCATTGCCAACATATTTGGGAACTTAATGGGTCTTACATATAAAATGGGTTGAGGAGAGCAAAGTTAATTTAATCAAGTTGGACTTGATTGTAAAGTTTGAGAAACTTTATGATTAAATATAAGATTTTTAATAAATAAGGATCAATATGAGATATTGAATCTTATATGGACATAATTGGTATTTAATTAGAATTATTTGTAAATCTAATTAAAGTTTAATTGAAATTAAAATTTAATTTCAATTAAATTACTAAAACGTCCAAAACTTATTATAAATAGGCTTAAGCTCTACAGAGCTAGCACTTTTGGCTTAACCCTCTCTCGAAGAGTTACACAGTTCTCTCAAGTCATTTTGTGGATATCATTAGAGGCTGAAAATTTGTACAGCTACGGTGGTTGAAACAGATCGGTTTCAGGAACGGTCCGAGGGATACGTCAAGATAAAGATCAAGCTTCGGAATGAGGTACGAATTAAGTTTCCACTTTATTATGATTTGTATTAATCATTTTATAGAATTAAAGAGATCTTGGTTTTAGGGAAATCAAAGATTGTGAAAAAGTTTCGTAATTATTCCACTACGATCAGGATTAGATCTCGACCCGGTTTCTCAACAGTGATATTAGAGACAGATTTTAATTCTATAATTTAATTAAAAATTGAATGTGGATTCTTGTTATTTCGTTTTGTGGTGTTTGTGATTGCTGGAAATAAGAAACCTGCAAACCCAGAATTGTTCCGGTAGAAAATTAGTAAGTAGTTGTGATCTGCATTTGTTTTTGTTTATAATGTTTGCATATCTGTCAAAACTGGGTGAGAAACTCATTGCCTTTGTCTGCTTACTCCTATGTGCATTCTGGATTTCGAATCTGCTGTTCCGTTTTTTCTGCAAATATGTTTTTATTTTGGTTTTCGAATAAGTACCTATACTGGTTTACTTGTGACTACCTAAAAATCATATTAAGTCTTTTACGTTTTGTTTCTAAAAAACTTTGAAAGCGATTAGGCATGTTTGCAAATCTAGATTTGCAGTATGAATGTTGATTCTTGAAATTTTATGAGAAGCATAAAAGTTGTGTGCGTGTTATGGATTTGTTGGTTGGGCGTTAATGAGGCCAGAGAGAAGCGATTCATGACAGAGCCAGTGGCGTGTATAAATCACGCACAATCCCAAGTTTAAGGAGGTTTTTCTTTTTGTGTTGTTGTAGGTCTTGATGTGGTTGGTTGAAGAATATAGATGAGATCTTAGTGGCGTTTTTTGGTATTTACATCCACAGATATCGACAACCATTAACGAGGTATATTAGCTTGGGCTTTTGCTTTCCTCTTTTACATTTATCCTCACCAATTTCGTGTTTACACCAATGACCATCGAGGTTGATGTCAGCATAGAGGCATTAACATTAGGGTTAATGTCAGCGACAAGAGGTTGATGTCGGTGGTAGCAAGAGGTTGATGTCGGCAGATACATTAAGGTTTGAGACTAAGTTGAAGAAGAGGGGTGTTTGGCAATAGGTTTAAGAGTGGGTTTGTTTGGCTTTATGTATATCTTATCCTAAGACTAGAATAGGCTTATTCTAGTCCTAGAATAAGACTTGTTTGGCTTTTGGATTATAGTAATCCAATCCTTAGTTTGGAATAAAGTATTCCAACATTTATTCCCAACATAATTTTTAAAATTGTTTTAAAATCTAAAAAGAAAAATCAATTCCAAAATTAAAGTAATTATTTTTCTTAATTTGATTAAGATTAATAATTATATTGATTCCTAATTATTTTTAGAAAAGTGGTTTATAGAATCAGTAATTAATTATTTTCAATTAGATTGAAATTAACTAATTAGAAAAGTAGTTTCTAAAATAAGAATTAATTAGTTTCAATTAGATTGAAATTAATTAATTAGACTTTTTAAAATTAAGAAAATTGTTTTCTTAAGTAATTAAGAAAGATGTTTCTTAATTATATTTATTTATTTCAATTTGATTGAGATAATTAAATTTATGATTTTATTTGTTCAGAGAATTCTTATTTAATTTATTTAGAAATTGTTTCTTTATTTTTGAATAATAAGTTTCTTGATTTTTAGAAAAGTATTTTTCTTGATTAAATTTTGAAAAAGTGTTTTCATTTATTAATTAAGAAAAATGTGCTTTCTTTAATATTTTTGAAGATAGTTTTCTAATCTATTAAAGAAAGATTTTCTAATTAATAAAAAAATCAATCTCTAAATAAATAATATATCATGACTTTCTTAATTAAATTTAAAAGTGTTATATTTAATTTTGAAAGTAGTTTCCTTTTAATTTTAGAAAATAGTTTTCTAATTGAGGAAAAATAATTGCTAATTAGATTAGAAATATTTTAATCGGATTAGAAAGGGTTACTTATATAATTTTGGAAAAGGAGTTTTCCTAAATTATAATAAGTAAAAAGAATAATTTATTGAAAATTTTTTCAAGTAAATTTGATTAAAGGAGTCAAGATAAATTGGAAATAGTTTCCAATTGGATTTGAAAATTTGTTTTTCAAATCAAATTAAATTTCTATTTGGAATAGGAATTTAATTTATTTAGGAATCAATGAGTTTAATTTAATTTGATTTTTCCAAAGAGTTGGAAATATTATTTTAGATTATGAAGATCAATAACTAGAATCAAACGAAGCTTGATATTTTATGCATATAATTTGATTATGAGTGCATAATTTGCATACTTTATTTATATGGTTGATATATATAATTGGATGCATGTTAAATTGTATGTTTTATATATGTGATATTTTACATGCAATTTTGTGATTGATGAGACAAATGAAATTAAAATCCCTCATTAAAATGTTAAGTACACGCTAAGAACGTAATTTTTGCCTTCCATTATTATAAGAATAAATCGAAGTTTTGTTTATAGTTGGCTTGTTGAATAAACTCAAGGTCACTTTAACTCGAACATGTTTAATCTTATGATAGTGGGGTTCTAATTAACTAAATTTGTGTGATTTGGATGAGCAAACTCATGATCATATAAATTTAGAGGCAAGGTTAGGAATAATATATAAGATATATTATGACAAGAGTTGTCACCTAACGGATATAGGAGTCACATGAGATGTGATTGATAAAGTTGTTATTTACCTAATTTAAGTCTAGTTGGTTTGTTGAGCAAACTTAGAGAGATTAGAGTAATCTTTCCGAGTAGTAGTGAGAGCTATTATTTCAAATAAAATAGTGGGAGTAACCAAATATGATTAAAGTCCTAATCTAATTTGGTAGTCATAGATTACATTTGTCATGTTGTGAGTGAAATTTACCTTGTTTAGTATAGTTGATGCTAATTTAGTGAACCTAAGTTCTTGGACATAGGATATGTTTGAGAAGTGTTCTCAAAAGTTAGAAAAGAAAATTGTATATCCATTATGTTATTATGCTATAATCCCTGTTGAGGATTCGGTGACAAAGTTTTAGAGATATGTCAAAATCATATAGATGACAAAATGTATTGACATTTTGAGTTGACAAATGTCTCATAAATTTTGAAGACGACATGTAAGATGTATGTCAACACCATGATAGCAAGATGCAAGAGGTTGCATTGAGTAAAGCTAAAAGGTATAGTACCTTGATGAAATTGTTCCACTTAATTTAGCCTATTAAAAACATAATTGTGGACTACAATTAAAGAATTAGCAACAATATGATAATAATTGTTATTAGAAGAAAATTATTGCATGACTTTTCTTGCTTATATTTCAAATGATAAAGATCATATATATTTCTAACTCATGCTTGTGAGTATTTGATACTGAATTTAGATTCAACATTATTGTAATGTGCAATGCATGGTTAGAAATAGATTGTTACATAAAAGTAGTTGATCCAATTTTATACAAAGAGTTTGTATATGTTGGATCAAACAAGACTTATGTTTAACATTAGTGGCAAGAATTAAAATTTAGATAACTGAGATTATCTTTTTATGCCATATTGGTTAAATCAACATAACAAGAATCATAAAGTTACATAATAGGATATATGTGTCCTTTTTTATTATGAATTATATGGAACTTGTGAAACTTGTAAAGTTGAAGAATAACCAAATTAACCTTTGGTGAAAGGATGATGATGGTATTAAATTGTTAAATCTTATACATGTGAGGTATTGGATGGAATAACAATTTATAAAAGGATAATATTATATTTCATTATATTACTAATGACTTTATGTGATATAGTCATACGTATTAAATGAAATGATGATTTAAAATTTTGAAAAGTTCAAATTGTTTAAATCTAAGTAGAAATTAAGCATTGAGAATGCTGAAGCACATCGATGAGATCCTTGTGGCAAGTTTGATATTTTCGGTTATCAATAGGGAATGAGATTCTCTAGTAAATACCTTCGTAACAAAAATTCCATAAGGGTATGGATTTATGTAAGGAGTAACATACAATATGAGATATTGTAGGATGTAATATTTTTTCTTCTATAGCGATGCCTAGTCTAATAACTTTCCTTCAATAGTTTCAATTGAATCAATTAGCAAGATTTGATATTAGATATGAAATGCTAGGTCTTTAAAAGAGTCAAAGTTAACGATTCATGAATGTGATGCTTGGTTGAAGCATACATTATCCATTAAGTTTAGAACTAAATTGGATAATAAAAGGCTATGAGATATCCAAAAGATTGGATATAATGTTACAGATTCATTGAACAAATTGTTAGATTCAATGTATACTTATAGGAGAATGGTTCTTAAGATAAGTAGTGGGAGTAAGAAGGAATTTGAAAGGTTCAAATCTCATAAAATTACATCTAATTGGAACTAATGCCTTTAATGATACATTTGATGTATAGTTGAAAGGCTATGAGACATTGAAAGATTCACTTTCATGATGAATTCAAAAAGTTTGTTTTTGAAGATGATTATGAATTTATGTCTACAAGAAGGTTAGTGGGAGTATAGTTGTCCTCTTTAGTGGGAGTATGTGGAGACATATTGCTCACAAAGAACAACAGTTCTAATTTTCAATTGTTGAACACATAATTGTCCAAAAACAACTCTTGTTGGATATGAAAAGGTAACAACTTAATTCTAGAATTAAATCTATAGAGATAGATTGGACGTTGTTAACTTATTCTAAGTCCAAGTTCATAGATAATGTACTAAAGATATTTAGTATTTGAGATATCAAATACTTATGAAGTATTAAAGATGTCCATTACTCTATGTGTGAGTTGATATTTGAGTTCAAGATGATAAGGATATAACTTTAGAAGTAAATCCTAATTAAG
>JANQAP020000248.1:1216226-1233065 GCA_026874005.2 Erythroxylum coriaceum
TGTCTGATAAAACCACACACCTGTCTATGCATCAGAGTCCATTCTTCACCTGATTTATCACTAGGCTTCTCAGTAGCAAATACTGGTAAGTGAAAATTCTTCACATAAAGCAGATCCTCCATCTTGCCCTTCCAAAGAGCATAATTGGCACCATTCAAAGTAACCATTCTACTAGTGTTGACAACTTCCATTATTCACCACAACCACAAATATCTCGAGCCAAAAAGCTCTGATACCACTTGTTAGGAAAGGAGGAGTCGGTCACGTAGTGGAAACAAAGTAACCAAAACCAATAAACCTTTCCTCTTAGAATCTGATAGCAACTTCGACTGAAGATCAGGGCACCTTGGAGACCTACAAATCCAATCTCCACTGTTCAGAATAAAGAACATTGAAAGAAGAATCTCTGGTTAAAATTTCAGGTCGATCTGACAAGAAATCACCATGCGATTGAAGGTTAGAAGAATACTGCGCAAAGTTGAAAAAAAAACGAAAATTCTCCTATTTTTCTCTTTTCCCTCTCTTTTCTCTTCCAACTGAACCTCTCCTCTCTACCTATTTAGGGTTAAAAATACCCTTTTATACTTAGGCTTTAGGCTCCACTTAGAAGTGACCCAAACCCAACACAATGCTTGGTACTCTAAAAAAGAATAAGAGGAAAAATAAGAATGAACTAAAGAAAGTGAATTCTCAAAAACTTTCTCAAGAGATTAAATTACAATTATGTTAAAAACATGGAAAATCCAGTTTTAATAAAATAATTTATAAAAATATGGACAATGCTTCCCCTCTTGCTAGCTAAGTTGGACCTGAAGTTAGCTTATCCACTACAAATTTAATATTGATTTATGAATTTGACATTACAATAAACCAACAACATTGTTTTTACAATCTTATAAGTTAATATCCAATTAAAGTTAGACTTATGTAATAATGGGAGATTCATCTAGTCATTCACAATCATAGCCATCTACATCCACATCAACATAAAGAGTAAAAAGAACTTTTGGACGGCTAATCCAAATATTTTCAACTTTCTTTCTAACCAAGAATTGTGAATGATACTTAATGGTTGATTAATTTTGCAACACTTCTTTTAAGGGGTCACTTGTGTATATCTAAGTTATTTAAGTTAAATGTATATATTTAGATCCATTTTTGCTTATATTCGTACATATATTTGGAATTTTCAATTTAACTATATACATATCTTAATTTTAGATCTTGCTTTATGGATTTTCACACGATTTGCAATGTGAACATTCTATAAGAAGCAAATGAAGCCACAATTATAGAATTATAAAATTTTATATAATTTGTATTGCTTGTGTGTATGGTCTTGTGGTTGGAATTAATCAACAAGTAGCTTATGAAAATTTTAGAAATTAAGACATGTATACTTACAGGGCCTCCCATTTATAGTTTCCTAAAAATCTATTCAAGGAAATCAATAGTATACTGAGCAGTTTCCTATGGCTTTGGCATTGAGGAAATAACACTTTGGTGAAGGTTAATTGGGCAGAAGTTTGTAAACCCAAGAGAGATGGTGGTCTTGGAATAATTCCAATAAGAACCACCAAGCAGGTCCAGATGGTCAAAATAATCTAAAGACTTTTAACAAACTCTCACTCTCTCTCTTTGGGTAAGATGGGTCAATTCCCATTATGCACACAAAGGTAGCATTTGGAATTAGGAGCCTAAGGTTGACACTTCCTGAATCTTTAAACATATCCTAATAATGAAACAAACATACAAAATGGACTTTGGGTATAAGGTGGGGGATGGATCTTCCACCTTATTCAAGTTTGACAATTTTTCATCGTTGGTAACTTTATCAAAAGTCACATATTTCAGACCTCTAATGACTAATGCAACAATAGGGAAAATTGCAAATGGGATTTTTACCTCATAATAGTCGTTGATTGCCAGCATCAATAGTCAGCTGGAACTATAGATGCACTTAAATCTGCACTTACAGGACATAAAAATTTAGAAAGGCCACTTATTTGGAATGTTTAATAAGAAAATATGCAGAAAGTTTATTCTAATCATTCACCAATTGTCCTATGGAGTAAATTGGTATGCTTCGAGCAAGCCAACCCTCGAGCAACCATATGTGTATGGCTCCTAATTGGAGGAAAAGTGTATACCAAAGATAGACTAAAGAAGTTAAAAAATATACATAATGATTGTATACTCTGTAGAGAGGAGCTAGGATCCATGCATCATTTGTTTTTCAAGTGTCCCCTATCTAGAAAAATTTGAACTAGTATGGTGGGAATGTGTCATGAGGGAATGCAATTATGGAAGTGGAATGAAATACTCTAGTGATGCTGCCAAAATGCCTCGTGGAGTGATATGTAATGGATCATTTATAAGATCACATTAAGTTTCACGATTAGGGTTATCTGGTTTGAGAGAAATCAAAGAACATTTAGGAGCAAGAAAACAAATGCTGAGAGCTTAATTATAGGACTCACAAATGTGATCAGGGAGCATCTTATAGCATTAAAACTACACCATTCTTGAAAAATGATCAAAAAGTTATTTGGAGAATATAAGCTTACCAAACGTTATGTTTTAAATTGTAACTAATGTAAGGCATTATCGTCATATAACCAAAAAGTCCTGATAGGACATATTAAGATAAACACAACATCTAGCCTTTTGTAAACATTTCTTGTTATTTTGGTACCAAATAATTCAATTTAATTTTTTAAAAAAACTTAGGCATTTGTTTGTAACTTTAGGAAAAATATATGAAAATAATAGTTGATCAATATCAAATATTTAATAAACAATTTCAGTAACTTCTTATTCTTGCTAAGAATAATCTGAATTTATATTTTATTTTCTTCATCTTTCCTTCAAGCTTAATTTTCCTCTTATGTTCCTTAATTTTAGTCTTCTAACCACTTTTTCATAGATTTGAACTTTTTTTATTATCATGAATTGCATTTTTATCTATCGTTAACTAATGATTTAAGTTAATATTTTCTCTCCTTAATATATAAAAAACATTAAAAGCTATATTAATGAATGGGCCGTCATGTTAAGCAAAATACTTATAACTCTCAACCTTACAATAATCATAAAAATATTTATTTATAATAAGTCTCATGCAATTTTTGTTTCCTTTAACAAGTTATATAAATAAAAATAAATTAAGCTTATCAAATGATTTGGGCACCCATAAAATCTTATCCCATGATTTTTATCATTTCAAGAAGTCCTTATAAAGACATTCAAGTTATAAAAATATTGAACAGTAATTAAAGAAGTGTTGTTAGTTAAAGAATTAAAATATGATGATTCTATTCCTGATTGTTTATTTGAGTTTCAAAGCAAATAATTTAATTTTTGTGTGTGGCTGATAACATACAATTAGAATTAATACAAGTTTGGTCAATTAAGAATTTTTTAATGCATTTTTCAATGTTAAGAATTTAGGATTGGAGAAAGGAAAGGCCAAATTGTGATGAACTTAGTGAATTTTTTGGTCATTTTATTTTTTGAACTTTTTAAAATATGTTATGTTATTTTAATAATACTTTAATAAGTAAAATTATTTTGAAATTATCTGCCTTCTCACTACTCTCCCATTGACTATCATTAAATCATGGCTGCCTGCTATGATTTCCTTCCCCTTGTGTCGATACACTCCTTCCTACATGCCATTTCTACCTTCATTCACGCCCTCATGTCATCTTCTCATCATACCTGCCCGGTTTGAACTGAATGTGTTTTCTATTTTTGGAAGCTCGCCTAAAGCACACTCCTAAAGCATATCTGACAGTTTACTAATGGTAAATATATCCCTCCCACATCCACAGCCTTCCCTGACCTCTCCCATGACAACTGAGGAGTTCCCACCCCTGCCATCCTCTGTTCCTCCTCCACTGAACCAAACCACACCTTAATCGTCGTCTTCAACAAAAGTCAAAGAAACCAATTTGGAGTTGAGTTGTTGGAGACCTAGATACGTTTGGAAAGTTGCATTTTGTAGCTGGAGTTCGTGAAGGTCCTGTGTCTGCACCTGAGATGGTGTTGCAATAGGCAACAGTCAAGTGGAGTTATTCTTTGGTAGGCTAGAGGATAGCCTACTCGATGGTGCAACGTTGGGCTAAAGTAAGTTGGAAAAAACTGGGATTCCAAGCCATTTTGATAATAGAAGATGAGCTATTCATCTTTTGTTTTACTTCTGAGGAAATGGCGAACAAAGCAACTGATATAGGCCCTTGGCATATACAAGGTAAACCTATATTTTTAAGAATGTGAAAAATGGTTTTTAAGCTTCATAGAGTTAAGATTAAAACTATACCGATGTGGGTTAAGATGCACGAAGTACCCCTTAAATATTGGTCATCGGAGGGGTTGAGTTATTTGGCTAGTTACCTTGGTAATGCTTTAAGAACGGATGAAAATATTGCACATATTAAAAGGGTTGGGTATGCTGGAGTTTGCAATGAAGTTGAGCATGGAAAAATCATGCTCGAGAGCATTCCAATCATAAAATACAACAGTGATGATGAACTAATTGAAGATAAGGTCCTATTATCTTACCCTTGGAAATCATATCTGAAAGAGAAAACCAAGTTATAGGCTCCCAAACAAATCAACAAGGAAGGAGAGAGTAGAAAAGTAAAAGTTCAAGCCCCAAAGACTTCGGAAAGTGCCTAACAAATTGATAAATATCATGAAAATAATATGGATACTTGACGATAGTTTTCTAAATAAGATGATATGGTGTAAGTAATGACTAAACCCCTTGATAAACAACATACTCCTGAAACAAAAAGCACCATCATCATAAAGTAGAACATCTATGTCCCCAGAAATGACTTTAAAATAGGAAATTAATTGACAATTGAACTAATGATAAAACCAAGGCTAAGGCCTAAACCAAATGCCAGGCTTGTAAAATTGAAGTCCCAATAGCAAAAACTGCAATTTAGTGGATATCTGATCATTAGCTATAAATGATTGTGAAGTTTCTAATGATATCCCTGGACTACGAAATTATATGACCTCTTATGTACCTATCAGTGACAGATGCTATATAATTCAAATAGAGTTTATAGCTCATATTTTTGGTCCACATATACAGAATCAAGATTGTGCAACAAACTGAAACCTTTAACACTCGTCTAAAACATCCTTGATCGGTTAAAAATTTAAGGCAAGAACAAGTATAATAAGTAGCATTCTAATTTGCACTTTTTTCTAAGCATAGATTTCGTAACAAACTCCAAACTACTAATAACATCACTTATGCCTATATCAACAGAAAAAGGGTGGAAGTTGTAATCCATTAAAATTCTAAGAACTAAATATCAGACCTCCTAAAACAAGAAACACCACCACCATCATCATCATCCCTTCTACCGAGTTTCCAAGTACATAAGAGAACCACTCACAGACCATAACTCTACCAACCCAATATCCATTGCTTACCCATTAACAGGCAACTTCAAATCTCTTAAAAGACAAAATGCCTCTCCCATTCTCGCCTTTGGAAACTCCTGAGCTACTGTACAACAAGGAATCCGTGAGTCAAGACACACAACAGAGAATAGAACTGAAGCAATGAATGCACAGGCATGGGGGCCAAAAAGAGGATATTGTTGTCACTTAGAGGGCTCCTAGTTGTATAAAAAGATAAGGCCAAAGGTTCTTGCTCAGAAGCAACGTTCTTAATGATTGATTAAAGCTTTGTAGGCTCAACATAAGAGCTTGAATAAAGTGTTATGTGAGGTCGGAACTAGATTTCAATGAGTTGGATGCTGATTTAATGGCGAGCTAGCACTTTCTAGGCCTTCAAAACCTAGTTTTCAAATGTCGGATCAAAGTATAACTCAATTGCATAGCCTTAGGAAATCAGGAGTGAAAGATTAATCACCAAAAGGCAACAACTTTAGATACAAGATTCAACAATCAAAATCTCAGATTGAGATCTAAAGATTACTTAGATACAGAAAAATGAACAATATTTCAATATAGGAGTACCCAGTTGAGAATGTTGTGAATTCGCAGCAGCCTATAGAGATGATAACTACTGAAGCAAAACAGGTGAACAATAATCAAACAAATGCAGTAAACGTGAATTAAACAGTGAGCATTGGTTGTGATGTAAACGGAAATATGAAAGAACTTGAGCAATGGAAAGAAGGTGGATCTAGTAAATGTAGATCTAAGAGGAAAACCAATATTAAGCATTCCAAATGATTTGCACCATATGGAATGTGAGGGGATTGAATTGCCCTAATAAATAATTGGACTAAAGGATTACTCAGCTTCCAAGCAATCGACTTTTGTTAGTTTAGTGGAAACCAAAATAAAAGAGGATGTATTTCAAAAAGGGTTACGTTTTATCCCATATGAATGGCAGGCTCTTAACAATCATTCCAAACATCTGAATGGTAACATATTGGGGAAACTTGATTAAATTTATTTGATCTTAACAAATTGGTTTTGTAATGACCAGTTGCTATATTATGAGCTCATTATTAAAGCTGACATGATTCCAGTTTGAATTACAATTATGTACGCATCAAATTGGGAATTTTAGATGGCAGCATTATGGAGGGACTTGTAAGCTATTAACTTTAACATTTCAAGCCTTTAGATGCTTGCAGGAGACTTCAATTGCTTATTGACTCCAGCTGAATCTAATGGAAGATGAAGAATAACACATATAGACACTAGAGAACTTACAGAGTTAACTGTTAAGCTTGGACTAGTTGATCTCAAATTTCGTGGACCTATTTTTACATGGAGTAACCACCAAAAATATGGTAGCCTGGTACAGAGAAAACTGGACAAATGTTTAGTTAATCATCATTGCCTCACTATAATGCATGGAAGCTTTGCAGAGTGTGGTAAACCTTTGATTTCATATCACACTCCAATCAATGTGTGTGTCAATAACAAGACAAGGCTAAGGAGATCTCTATTCAAATTCTTTAATCCTTAGTTATTCCCAACTTGACTCAATTATAGCAGCTGCCATTAATAAACACTTTCAGGAATATGTGTAATTACTTGAAAACTATCAAGGTTGGTTGTGTTAAATTCCTCAAGGAGTCTCCTGATCCTATGAGGATAAAGAATATGTAAGTTATGAAGCAACTCCCTTACACTCAGAAGCCACTAATGGTTAACCTCTCAGATCCTGTGCTCATTGAGAAAAAGAAGTCTGATCTTAACTTATACTTATAGAAACTAGAGGCATACAATTCTCAATTAAGGCAAAAATCGAGAGTTTTGTGGATGAAACAAGGAGATAGAAATATCAAGTATTTCTATAATGTGATTTAAGGTAGGACAAATACAAATAAAGTAATATCCCTTGATATTAATAGAAGATTAATTCATAATCAAGAAGAGTTGAAAGAGGCAGCAGGAAGACACTTCAAACAGATAAATGAGGTAACTATACACTCAACTAATCTTCCTAGCATTTTGCTGCATAGATTGGTAGGTTTTATAAGGCATAATCAACAGTTTGAATTGCTCAAAGAAGTTACCTCTAAGGAGATAAGAGAAGTATTATTTTCATTCCACCCTGACAAGGACCTAAGACTAGATGGCTTCAATGTAAAGTTCTTCCAAGAGAAATGGAATGTCTTACAAACTCCAGTAGTAAGGGTTGTTCAAGAGTTCTTCAAAAGTGGTAGAATATTATTAAAATGAATATGAGTAACTTAGTCTTAGTTCCCAAGGTCCCTAATCCCAAATGCTTAAATGATTACAGGTCTATTGCATGTTATAATGTGATATACAAGATTATTGCAAAAATTCTTGCCAATAGGTTGAAAGTTACCTTACCTGGCTTAATCAATCCAAGTCAGGGTACTTATGTCCTAGGAAAAAGCTTGGGTGATAACATCCTGCTAGCTTAGGAAATGTTCAAAGATTACAATTCTAAGGAGCATATCAGGAGTTATGCACTCAAGATTTATTTCACTAAAGCTTATGATACCATTGAATGGAGATTTCTTATCTACTCTTTGTAGGCTCTTGGATATCCGTATGAGTTCTTCAAATGGATCTTGTATAATATCTGTCTCTTACTCAGTATTGATGAATTGAGAACCTTCTTAACTTTATATAACTGCTATAGGAATTAGACAAGGTAATCCTCTCTCCCCCTATCTATTTGCCATTACTATGGAGGTACTACAAAGGATTACGCAAATGTGTACAAAGGAAAATCCTAAATTCAAATTCCATTATAGATGTGGTGGTATTAGGATTAATTAACTCTCATATGCAGATGATTTACTCTTTTGAAAGCTTTGTAGATGTTTCATGAAGTCTCTGGGCTCAAGTTTAACTTAAGTAAGAGTGTTGCTAATCTATCTAGACAAAATTATGGAAATTTTATGAATATGATAGTAGATGCTGGACTCAATGTACACCAACTGCCTCACACTTATTTGGGAGTCCTAATTTCTACAAAGAATCTCAAGGAAGCTGATTGCAGACCTCTAATTGAAAAAGTCAGCAGAAGACTCTCTCAATGGAATAACAAATTCTTATCCTATAGAGTTAGAGTACAGTTGGCCATCATCATTCTTAATAATTTGCATATTTAGTAGTTATCACATCTAGCTATTCCTAAAGGATTCCTAAAGAAAATTGATAGAAGTATTAGAGATTCATTTGGCATAGACATAATTCTAGTGGGCAAAATTATCCAGAGTTAAATGAAGTGTCATCTGTCTTCCTAAGTAGTATGAAGGGATAGGAATTAAACTCAACTACCAGAATGAGCAAAATCTTATATGTTTCACATCAAATAGAAAAGCATTTAGTCTATCTTCTAAACTGCTTTGCAATCTTACACTTTTCAATAGATCTTATAGATGAGGTCCTTCATGCATCCTCATATGAGGCATCATGCTGGAAATGGGAAGAACACAACTTTCTGGTTGTATAATTGGCATGCCTTAGGGACTTTATGTAACACTAACCTCTTTACAGCCTTAAAAGTATCTATCCCTAGAGATAATAAAGTCCAAACTCTAATCTGGAATAACAGGTGGAATTGGCTGATCCATATATGTAGAGGAGTCAGTTCTATTGTTGAGCAATGACCTTCATACCTTTTAAGTCAAGCATAAGAAGATAAGATCATATGGGAACTCCATAAGTCTAAAAAATTTTCAATTCAATCATGCAAAGAATTGTTGCTAGGACCTATGGTCAAGTTTCCACTTTACAAATTGATATAAGGATCTGGTATTGCTTCAGCTCACTCTTTCATCTTATGGTTAGCTTCTTTACAAAAACTGAGAACTAGAGATAAAATTAAGTTCCAAATTTTGGACAAAAATGTCCCTTTATGCCCTGGAGAACCTGAAACCTTAGATCATATTTTCTTCAAATGTTCTCAAGCTAAACAACTATAGAGTGCTTTTCTCAATATCTTTGGGTTACAAGACAGTGATCTTAGTTGGATGAACACATTGACTTAAGTTAACAAACTGAGATGGGCTAATAGAGAAGATCAAAGGTTCTTCAAAACTAGTTTTGCTATGTTGGTACACTACATCTGGAGGATGGGAAATACCAAAATCTTTGTAAGGCTGAGGAGTTCAAAGAATATGGATGGAACTGTTTATGGCTCAAACTAAGGATGACCAATATGATCAATACTAATCATCTACTCTTATCTGATGCTATTAGATTGTAATTGAACATCTAAAATATAGGGTTGTTGGATATATCCAACTATGCACTTTCTGCATTAGTTTGAGCTCCATTCTTAGAAGATGTAACCTCACACATTCTGTAATTTTCACTTTTTAAATGAATTTATTACTTAAATTATAAAAAATGTAATGTCAATGTTAAATAGTTTCAGATTCTTTGTAAGTTGAGCTAACAATACAATTATTAAGAAATTATCATAAATATAATTTTATTAGAATTTAAAGTATTATTAATACTATCTTAATATAATTTACTTAATACTATAAAACTTATTAAAATTTTAGAGGATGGTTAACCTTAAAATTAAGGAGGAAGTTAAAGTTGTGCTTACTTTTAGCGCCTTGTTGTTTAGATGTGGGTGGTTGATGTGCCAACATGTCGAAGAATAGGTAATGCTTGGTATAGAAGTTTACAAACTCATTTACTACAAAGATCTCCTTACGGTGATCAAACTGTAGTTTATCATGTAGATTTGTTAGTAATTTTTTAATTGGAAAATTATTAATTACAGATTTTTATAAAATTATGGTTAAGAAAATTAAATTCAATCTGAATTAAAGATAATAACAACCCAACAAAGGATCTGGCTAAAGTCAGGTGAAGAAAATGAGCCCTAATCAGTATGGGTCGATTATGTATTGGGCATGTGATGAGGAGACCTAATAAAGTTACTATAAATAGCTGCTAAGGTCTCCTGTTGCCTGCTTAAGTAAGTTTGTGGACATTCAATTTCTCTGTCCCATTAAGAGGCTATCACTTTAAAAAAGACACAGAAAGACGTTAATGGCATAAGGATATACAACTTTCATAAAGGTCGATTGAAACTTTCAGGACCTTGTTTAAATGTTGAGGAGCTTGTTTAAGCAGTTCAACAACTTGTTCATTGTGAAATAAATAACAAAATAAGTATTTTTCACATTTTTTCTGTTAATACAAGTTTATGGTTAATCCTGGGACTATAATTAAAGTTCATATTATGACTAACATGTGGTATTAAAGCAATTCCATGATTGTATGAAAACTATGTGTTTACTAAAGTCTTTAGACACTATTAGTTAAAGATGATTGTACTTGCTTATGATACACTTGTACAGATTTCACGTATTATGACAACATAATTTATATATATATTGATGATCATCATTTTGTTCTCAATCATATGGATTGTTGTACATTGTCATAATACAGGTAAAAGTCTTAAGATCTGTGTCGATTTTAAGCATTTTAAAGATCATTGGGCATTTATATACAGATTGACCTTGAGCCTACATCTTTAGGACATATACAAATACACATATAGATCTATTGGTGAATAAGACATAGGGGATATAAGTATTTAATGTCATAAGGGTTTTCTCCAATGTGGCTTTGCATTTAATGAGAAAAAACAAATTTCTCTAATGGAATTTAATATAAAGTTCAAAGAAATTGACAGCAACAAATGAAAATATGATAAATTTCAGATCATGTGGGTATCGTCACACTTTATCATACTTTATTTTCGCATTTATGTTAGTGAGATATTAGATATGTGTGATTATATTAAATCTGTATCGCATATGATACATGCATTTGATAATTTTTAGTATAGAAAGTCTTACAAGATCGAATGATAGACTTTCATTATCTTAAATCAAAAATTTTAAATTGGTTTAACCACTTTTACTGTTTTTATTGTTGTTAAAACTGCTACAATTAATATTTACCTAAGGGGGAGAATGTTAGTAATTTTTTAATTGGATAATTAGGATTTTATAAAATTACGATTAAGAAAATTAAATTTGATCATGATTAAAGATAATAAAGAAACTCAATAAAAATTTAGTTAAATAGGCTAAAGCCCAATGAAGAAAATGAACCATAATTAGTGTGGGCTGGTTATGAATTGGGCTTGCGATGGGGAGGCTTAATAAGGTTACTATAAGTAATTATTAAGGTCTTATGTTGTCTGCTTAAGTAAGTTCATAGAAGTTTAGTTTCTTTGACCCGTTAAAAGGCCCATGCATTAAAAAAGTCACAAAAAGACGTTAACGAGATAAGAATATACAACTTTCATAAAAGTCGATCGAAAGTTTCAGGAGCTTGTTTAGGCAGTTCAACAACTTGTACATCATGCAAAAGATAGCAAAATAGGTATTTTCCGCATTTTCTCCATTAATACAAGTTTATGGTTGATCATGGGTCTATAATTAAAGTTTGTTTTATGACTAACATGATCCAATGTTGTTTGGTGCACTGAGATTTGATTAGATCACCCTTTTAATTCTTCCATGTTGTGGGCAGTTTTGGAGTGCTCAATCCAGTTGTTTTCTTTATCACTGTCTTTGAAAGAAAAAAAACCTTTTATTATGGACTAGTTAGGAAAGGCCAACCGAATAGGCACTGATATAGTTCAGCTAGACAATGGGATTAACCCAGTGCCGAAAAGAGACTGAAAGCGGTGCCAAGTACCAAAGCAGATTGTAACTTGTTTCCAATTTTGTTTGATGTCAACCAGACAAGCGAAGCATGTCTGGAATTGCTAAAAAATTGCACAGGTAAAAGTTCAAGAGTCTGGTTTGAAGCTTGTCAATGTTCAACACTCAACTAACTCACTCGTTAGCTTTGTCACATAGGTTGTGTCTTAATTGATGAGGAAGGTTACCTAAACCATTATCACTTCCCTACTACTTAAGTAGAGGTTTGACAGAAATGTTTCATAACCAACCCGTAAATATAGTTAAATGTTCCTTTTAATGGACTTGACCAGTCATGGATAGAAGGCCATTTTCTCATGTGTTGGTTATCTGAGCATACATGTTCAAATTAAGCTGGATCCTTGAAAATGACAATGGAAGACAGGTGTCACAGGAAAGTTGGACAGGAAGATGAAGGAAATTAAGTTTACAACATCTTTCTATTAGCTCATTTAGTGCATACATGGAATATTCCTGTGTATGGATTCTGCAGTAGGTTACCTCCTGAGAATTCTGGCACGTCCTGTGCCCCATTATCCAAGGGAAATAAGCAAGCACACTGTTAAAATGTCTAGTTTTCCACAGCAGCAGGAAAACCTGAGGATATTCCTACTTGCTATGCCTGAAAAGAACTGAACTTTGTTGAAATCTTTTTCAGCTTTATTAATGATTGGCTTTAGTTCAGCCAAGAAGCTTAGGTGAACAGGACTCGAGAGAATGATGAATTAGTATAGCACTGGCTTGAAGAGAATAAACTATCTAAAATTACACACCTAGATTATGAATTGAATCGGCCTTGAAAGATTGATTGATCAACTTAAAAAGGATGTGAAAGGTACAATATAAGGATTCATTGACAGACGAGAAGTAAAGAGATATAAAGAGATTAAATACATACATCGTCTTAACAAATAATTCGAGCAATCTTTTGGTCATCGGAAACTTCTATTGTTCGATGTAAAACAACATTGATTTTCTGATGCGCCAAAGAGGCGGAGGAAGACAGTACAGCTCTCAGGTCATGTTTCAGAATCTGCACCATTCTCTTCATTATCATTGTGAGGATCATCTGAGCACTAGTATCTTTTATCATGTCTCGTCAAACATCTTTTTCCTTGAAATCCTTTTTCCTTTCTAAGCTTCTATTATCAGACCAAGAGCACCCGCATGCTCATCGCCACATGGAAATTAGTTTTGATTGTGGGATTTTCTACTTCCTGTAATTTGCTGCAAGATGAGTGATGCTATCCGTCCAACAGATAATGTTTTCAGACAAAAATGTTATATGGCATGTGCATGTTAGGCCTAAGATGTGAACTAGCATACTATAGCGAAAGGGAGATATGGCCCCTGGATATAAATGAATGATTGCTGAGGTTTCCAACTGTAATGACAAATAAATCAAACAGTTTCAGAAGTAAGTATTAACCAAAAAGGTTGAAATGAACAGACCCCCAAAAAAAAAAAAAGTTCCATTGTTGCCGCAATAACGATTTCTTTTTTCTAGTTTTACCCAAATAGCTTGCAACTTAAGTGTCTGAGGGATAGAAATCTTCACATATCATAGAATGGGGTAAGATTAATACCTAAATTTTTCTGCTTATTTTGGCGTGGGAGGAAGCAACATTCTCTTGCTGCCTTTAATAAATACTACCAATCACTAGCCCATGACATGGCTTTTCAGGAAGTGTTCAAAGTTAGCATTGAAAGTCGGAAATGGTAAGAGTTAATATGTCCAAGAACCAAAACATCCTTAGCTTTTGGAAATGTTACAAATTTCACATACTGCCATTTTTCTGAGAGTAACGTAGCAGATAGTTTCTGATCATATCATCAATTATGCAAGCATTATGGATCCTATTGTTATATGTACCATCCATCCATCTACACTGACTTACCAGTCAACTTCTGATGCATAAAATGGACGTCTGAGCAAATAGACACATTTTTTTGGCACTGAGACATTCACGTTTATCCTCCAATTACCATCCCCACATTCTTGTGTATACAAGGTCCAGTCTTTTCCATATCTTGTGGGTGTTTCTTATCTACCTTTACCTGTGGTATCCATGCACAGAGTTCTGCTCTTTGGTGAAGGCACACTGCTATTAATGCTGTATATCTTAGCTTGATAAGGGTGTTAAATGTACTACATATCTTCATAACTTCTGTGTGTCGGCAATGTACGATGCACATACACATTATCCACAGTAGGGTACAGGTAATTGCCCCTATGCAGGGAAGTTGTTGGTCCACCCTTTTTAGCATTACTTGGATTTCAAAGTATCAAATATTTGGATCATTTGTTTTCTCAATCAAACAATAAGCTCTGTCAATTGTGAGTATTGCTGTTTTTCTGGAAATGCATAATGCAAGTCCAACGAGCCTCAACTCCAGTGGCATGTGATTTTGCTTAGACGAGTACCCTGTCCCGCGTATTTGGTAGGTTGGAGATTTGCGTTTTAACTATCTGCTTAACCTCGTATACAAAATGTGTTACTGACTTGTTAGTCCTCCAATTACTGCAGCCCTATAGCTGAAAACTCAGCCAGCATTTTCCCCATTCTTATTGATTGCAATGCTGGCTTGTGTGATACCTGTAAAAAGTGTATGGACTTGTAATAAGAATTAAAAGTTCATTTTTTGAATAATTAAGCACTGGCATTAGAAACTTCCTTGATCTATTATTGCATGAGATCTGATGGCACTTGGACTAATTAAATCAGAGTCAAGGTAACTGGAATGAAAATGATACAAAGAAATAACAAAATGATACTTAGGAGTTCCATTTATTCAATTATATGGTTAAATCAGACAAAACAGTTAGCGAAGCCTTAGTAGTTGTATTGTACTAAACTGGTGTCAGAAACAATGTCCAGAGAAGCACATCACATGGGACCTCTATTAGGACAGCAATGTCACATGTGAAGCTGCCCTTGGGCCAAGACAAAAAATGGGCCTGTGATGCAGAAATTTGCCTATTTGTGATTCAGAAAATTGCCTATGTACACAGCTGGTTCTGGTGGGGCATTGCTGGATATGAGGCTTGAGTTGCACTGCTTGGTTGCTGGGATACACACCCATCTTACTACATAAACCTGCTAACTCCAATAGCTTCTTGCCAGATTTCCTTTCGTCTTTTAGTGTCTATCAACTACTTACTCTTTTCACTTGGAATCTGCAGATTGGAACTTAACTGCCATAACTAATAAATTTCAACCTTGTCAGAGTTAACGATCTTTTTAATTCGACTTCCCCACAAAAATGTTCTCAGAGTTTAGCACACATGGGCTTCTTTAACCTCGAGTCCCCACTTCACCCAAGTACTGTCTTTATTAAGAGTCTAGTATGCATTTCACCTTCTATATTTTGTTATGAAAGTTACAGTATTTAATGAGCACGCATGCATGGAATCACAAACAAGATTGCACTAGGTAACGTTGCTGTATCTAAATTGCTATAAACTATATATTACAGGATGATATGCAGCATTATTAATGCTTCAGAGTCTCTCAACTCGGCATGATTGGCTCTAAATTATATTAATGTGATCAGATTAGCTTACTCATTTTGTGCGGTGCTTCTCTTTTATGTTAATGCCCATAAAAAAGGCCTACTCATTCTGAACTCAACCTCACAATTTAAAGTCAAAGAGTTCAATTCACCCCTTCCTCTTTATGCCAAGTCAATAGCTAAGGGACCAAGAAAAATTCGCATATTTAACTCACATGAGCTAGCGTTCTCGTAAAGAATGATGTTGAACATGGAGGAAGCGCAAGTTCTAAGTTACAGTCAAGGCTAACTTAACGTTCATGTGGTACGAAACGAACTACTTGTTAGCTACAAGATGCAGATAGGTGTACATATGACTCTTGTCACGAGATTCATGATTTCCCTGCTCTTAAAGACAGGAACAAAAGCACAGGCATGTGTAAATGGTTATTGATAAGAGCAGATACATGCAAGAGGAGGGCAAATTGTATGTATAAAAAATTTTTGCAAGTTCTTTCAATTCATCTAATAAACATATTCCAGTTAAAAAAGTAAGAACATGTTAGACGATAAAGTCTTTTTTAAACAACAGGAGCTTCTTAGTAAATAGGAGCCTTTTGTGAGATAGGACCTTGCTTAAACGAAAGGAGCCTATTAAATGATAAATCCTGTTAAAATAATTTAAAAACAAAAAGTTCTTGTTAAAACTAAAAAGGAATCTCTTGCAAGTTGAAAATAGAAGAAGTCTTTTAAAAAGGTGAAGGAGCCTCTTAAAAAATAACACACACATAATATAATGCGGAAATTTAAAAGTTAAAGAAAGAGAGAAGAAAGAAGCGTCGATTTATAATGATTCGGCTTACAACCCAAGCCTACATTAAGTCCCCAAGTATCCAACTTGAGTGTTTCACTATAAAAATCGAGTATTAAATTTGATGAACCTCTCCAAGCTCACAAATACATATTTTTAAGGTTCTCTAACCTTTCACACTCGAAGTGTATAACAAGCTTCTAAAAAGCTCACAAAAACATAATAGTCATTTCTCTCTTGACAGAATGATTTCACTTTCTAAAGCACAATAGTAATGATATGATTCTCAAGAGTATAGATGTTGCTCAAAATGTTTCGACAATCTGAATATGTTCGTTCTATTTCATAAGTGTTGTCTTTTTT
>JANQAP020000248.1:1443641-1462446 GCA_026874005.2 Erythroxylum coriaceum
TTGACTTAACTTGTCCATGCATGATTATGATGTATAATTTAATTCTTTCTTTATCTAATATTCTAATTAGATAGAGTATGAATATAGTGTCTACTCTTTTAGTCCAATCATGTTCGTTCTTGCTAATTAGGAACTGATTTATAATTGAAAATTGAGAACGTCTTTTTCAAATGTAAATTCACTTTGGCCAGAGAATTCCGTAAATCACTATTAATCAAGAACAGTAAAATATTCTTTCTAATTACTTTAAAGTTACAAATCCTTTATTGGCTTACTCAACTATCTCCATATAGTTCATACTGCATTCAAGTACTACCGATTAAATTATCCTAGGACAGTTCATAGGTAGCATAAGAACATAGTAATTCTCACACAAGATACCTTGGTAACCTCAAGTCTAAGGATCAATTATACAACCATCATTATGAGAAAATCCAGACACATAAGTAATATTCTATTTGAGATTTTCATAATCGAGTTAGTTCAGTGACTTATTCTCTAATAATCATTCACACATTAGTTTAAATATCTTCATACTTTAATTTATGAGATTAATTTCTTTCTTCATAAAAAAAATAATGTATGCTAGTTTTACCATTTCAACAATATCCCATCTTGATGAAACTACAACTACAAACATTTAAGAATAATACGTAAATGTAGATTGAATATCACGATTATAATTTGTGAGATTTTATCTTCAGTCTTAAAATATCAAATATAATTAACTTAAAACAAAAGATAAAGAATATCTTTTTCATTAATAAATAATAGTGTCATAACATCAAATTGTATCCAAATGATTGACTACAAGGACATAAACTAACAATACTTATGTGATGTAGTTAATGAGCCAAACACGGAGAGATTCATTGGGAATGGATTTGTGATGGGGACATGTGGGCTGGCATGTTGTTGAAATAGCTTAGTGAAGATCAGCTCTTGAGGGATGTTTTTGGAACAGAGAGTGAGATACTACTGGGAGCTTTGGTTGGTGAGAATGAGATGAAGAGATGTTTTGAAGTTGGTTGCCTTCGGATTTCACAAGAGGAACTTAACTGTCTTTGTAACAAAAGCTCTTCTTTTTTTATTATGGTCAGTGCACTTAATTGGATTGCTATATTGGACCACTTAGTACACATGGTTAAGTTAAATGAACATACCAGGGTAGGATACTCGTCGCCAATTACACAATTCTCTTGCCTAATTGTAAACTTAATCAACACGGGACTCTTTTTTGCTTTATGCTGTTAATTGAGTTACGTAGAATTTCCAATTTGTATCCTATCGCCGTCTTCTCCCTTATTAAAAAACAGAAATACGATAATCAGCTTGGAATTCCACAACCTACTGCAAGGGCAAAGGATGATGTGGCTGCAAGTTTTGGTTTTTTGAAGTAGTGCAGTCTCTCTAACAGTAAGTAATAAATACCCGCTAATTAAGTCATGTTAATCTAGTGGAAGATGCCTTGGTACAAGCTATTTTGAGTTTGGAATCACTTTTGCTCCTTAATTTGTAACTTTTGTGTAGTGCCAGCAAGTTCATGATACAAATAGTATGCAACGTGAGGTACGCAAAACAAATCTCATTAATTTTTAATCTCAAATCCCAGGTGAAGACGGCAAGAAAGTTCTTGCCTGTTTCAGAGCACACGATAACTTGATCTTGTAGTTTTTATTGCGTTAAAATTTATTTTCAATTATATTTTTAATGTAGTGGTCCATTGGGATTGAAGTTGGGAAAGGAAGCCAGAATCTACCCAAAGTTCTAGTCTGATCTAATAATTGGTATCCACATAGAGATAGAGAGAGAACAGAGTGGTGCGGTTGGTTGTCGGTAGTCGTTGACGACGGAAAGGACCGTGTAAACGGGTCGCCACCGCGTGTTTCTGAAACATCCTGATAACTTCCCGGAAACAGACACCTAAATGCGGATTACAACTCCAAAACCTATTGTTATAATCTTGTCTTTTGTCTTGGGACCTAAGCCACCTCTCAAATCCTATAAATATTGCCATTTTCTACCCATTGTTTAAATAACGATTTCTCTCTCAGCAAACCAAAAGCAAAATTCTATAGATATGGGAGGAGGAACAGAGGCTTTTCCTGATCTGGGCATGCACTGCCAACAGTTTGAATGTCATCAGCTGGATTTTCTTCCCTTCACGTGCGATGGTTGCCAGAAGGTAAGCGTCCATGAAAAATAATTTCACCCCACAAATATTGTGTGCTTAATTGAAAAGGGTATCTGTTATTTTTTCAAGAAGTTTTGCTTGGTTGATTTAAAAAGATAAATCTTTTTTTTTTTTAATTTTACTTGTTTCGTTAAGTTGGTATTGGTTGATTTATGTAGGTGTTCTGCCTGGAACATAGATCATACAAGTCTCATGATTGCTCGAAGCCTGATCCCAAGAGCAGGAAGGTTGTGGTTTGCGAAATCTGTTCGACTTCGATTGAGACTACAGGACACGTGGTGGGCGATGAGAAGGTGATATTGGAGAAGCACATAAAATCGGGAGAGTGCGATCCACGAAAGAAGAAGAAACCAACATGTGCAGTTAGGAGGTGCAAGGAGGTATTGACCTTTTCTAACACCTGCACTTGCAAGAGTTGTGATTTGAAGGTATGCTTGAAGCATCGGTTTCCGGCGGACCACTCCTGCAAGCAAGTTGTTTCTGGGGGTGGCGGGAATGCTGTTGATCAAGATAGGTTTTTGGTTGCTTTAGCTTCAAGAAACGCAAAAGCCTGTGGAAAGACTGGCCAGCCGCAGCCTTCTCTGTCTAGGACTCCATCTATTAAGGTGCACTGAGAGGGACAAAAGTTTGTGTATCTCAAGTATTAGAATAAGTCCTTTAGAGTTCATATTCAGATTGAAACAGATATCTCCAAATTGATTGGGAATTCATATTTTTGTGTGGGCTTTTCTTAAAGAAAAGAACAGAAAAAACAAAATTCAAACGCCAATTATCAGCAACACATGTAAAAAAGAAAAACAAAAAAAGTAAACTCCAAATCGACAAGAGGAACCGCCAAAGCCACATGCGGAAAGAAAAATCAACGAATGGAACCTTTTTTTTTTCTCCCTAGAGCAAATCTGTAGCAAAAGGATCGCCAATAACATGCTATTAAACACTCATCTCACGTTTTAACAATTTCTCTGCAATTGCCCCTACTAGATTCATCTCTTGTATCAATGTAGTACAGGAGATAAATGATTGGGATGCTGCCATAGTAACAGGAGGGATATTATTCAGCTGTTTAAATGACTTGAGAAACCAGTTTGCCTTCATAATTGATGATGGTTACAGCCAGTGAGGGCATTGGCAGCAGATTTCTTTCATAACTGTATATAATTCGTAATATACATACACATGATCAATATGATATTTCTTTTAGCCGGCTACAGTGACACCCTCATCTGGCAAGTTTTGAAACTTCACGGGTTTGCAGTTGTTTCCTTGATCTCTTCCAATGCTATCGTCTGCAGAGCAAAAACCACAAAATTTCATTAGAGACGATGAAAAGTTCATTTAAAAATCTGACATGCTTGAAAAAGGCGCACAAAGAAAGAAAAGAAAAATGAGTGCAAAGTACACAACCGAAAGATAAAGACCTTTAGCCAAGATTGTTCAAATTGGCGAGGGTAAAATGTACTGTTATCTCTATATCACTAAAGATACATCAAGTTTGAGTTTCTGATGGCGAAGCCATACAAACACAGAAACAAAAAGAACTCATCCACATTGCAAGTTACAACCACCTTCATGAAAAGATGATATATTGCTTAAGAGATATCGCGCATTTCAACAGTCAGTTTTTCATACATCAGACTTCCATGCTGTTATGGGTCCTAAGGTCCACCGACGCTATTCTCAGGGGAAGTGGGCCAGAAGAACATTGCAGCAGTTGAGGAATAGTCTGGAATTGGTCATTTTTTAATTTTAGCCTTCTTGCAGTTATTTTTCTTTAAGTCGCGATAGTAGTTAATTATTGTAACTGCAACAGTGGCATTGACGCCTATATATTATGAATAGAGGAAAACGGCAGAGGCAAGTTTTTGCCTACTCCAACTCCAAATATATTGATCTAGAGATCGGAGAGTTCTCTCTAAATGAGCTCTCATTCCCTTCATGCCCAATCCTAATAAAAAAGGTAGAAATACTAACAAGAGTTCTTCCCAGCAACAGTTCCACGAGTACGACTGCACTCTTCAACGACCCAAACCAGATCCTCTATACGGGACCATAACTGTTCTCCTTTGGTGCACGCTGTGCTATGCTAATATATAGATAAAAAGCACAAATTCAGGATGTAGAACTACCTGATCCTTCCCAGCAAAATCATTTTCTGGAGTAAGGAATAGCATGCAGTGGCATTCCTTCCTGTTAGAACAATATTACAGTTAAAAATGAAGCTCATCTATGCACTGACATCATTCATTAGCCAGAACCCTAGCAATATGCAGCAGCCAAAATTGTCCGAGAAAAACTAACAAGCTTCTGTATCTAGCTGAAACCAAGTGACCCGAACCTTCTGAAGCATTAGCATATATACCTAAAAGGGAGCTAACATCTTTTGTTTCTATATCTGATTAGCTCCAAACGATTGGCATGTCAATAGTACATTGCAACTTCATTTTACCATGACAAAGTTGCTCCCAATCCTTGAGACATAAGTTATTAAGTTTCAGCAGTGGAAAATCCAACTAAACTTTCAAAGGTTTTATTCTTCCAAACTTCTGAATGGAAGGCCATCAGAATGGCGTCCTTCTCCTATACAAGGCTATAGGTGACATGGAATCCACACACTACTAATTGGTAACAATCACTACTGTCTACAGTTAAGAGTGTCGAAAAAACCACATCACTAATAGATGACTGATAAACTATTACGTCACCCTCATCATCCCGCAGAAACAAGCAATTCCAGCTTTAAAGGACCAAATAGATGATTTCCTTTCTCACTTTAAGTGGCCAACTACCATTCAGCAGGTAACCACAGCTACCATGTCAACTTGTTTGCAGGCCTTTCCCACATCTAATGATTGTTGCTTCCTTGTTGACATTTTGAGAAATGCTTGGCTAAAGTCAGAAACATTTCTTTACGGGGATGGATCGACAGAAGCTTTGAGAATTCAGAGCATGTTCTAATTCTGATACTTAAGTGTATCTGGCTTCAATTGTGATATACCAAAGGTCATGAAAAGGTAACAGTCAAGATGCACCATTCAACATTAACCGCATCACTACTTAAACAGCAATTTGGGAAGCAAATAATAATGCAAGAAAAAGTCCCATCTTATAAATCAGTGTTAATCCTAATCTCCATTCCAATGATTCTATTGTTATTATTCTTGGTATTTGTTTCATGTACTTTGGCTTCACTAAGCTAACATCCTATACATGTGTAACAGCTGGTGCGTTAACCATCATCAGAATTTAAAAGTACCTAATAGGAAAAAGAAAGGTAAAAGCACAGCTTCTATTCTTCCAAAACCAATTCCACTCATAAATATCTGCTCAACTCCACACATGTACCATAAATCAAACGCACAATTACCATTTCCTGCAGCTACTCAATATCACTCTTCTAACTCCAAATTATCACTTTGTAATTCCCAAGGACTTTCCATTGCACAGTTACTCCTTAACAGCATCATTTGTGGTATTGCGAGATCCTAATACATAAGTCCAGGCAAAGACAAGTCTGACATAAAATTTAACAAGATAAAAAATACTGATATGGGAAGTTTTTACCGGTAACTAAGTTCAAAATAATGCTTTCTATATAATGAAAATTGTTTAAATTCCTGACAAACAATCCGTGGCATTGGCCACCATCTGAATATCTGTGTTCTCTCAAAAAGGGGAAGGTGCATCTACCTCTCTCTCATGGGGACACATGGACAGTTCCAAAACCCCTGCCCCACCTCAGCAGCCTTGTCATCGTAATGCCTGTATACCATATAACCTAACTCAGAAGATTATAGTTTCACAACTGTTTAATTAAAAACATTACAGTGAATTAAATGAAAGCCAATAGTCAGAGTAAATAGCATAACATCTAAAAATGATAATTACCTACAAGGGCAAAGGGGTGCACCCAACTGATCTTTATGCTCAGCCAATCCCTGGTTAATTAAAAACACACTCTTGTCAGGATCAAAATTAAACAAACCATAAAATACAGGCAACCCAGCGCATAAAGCAGGTCAAAGAGAATCAAATAACAAGATGTAGTTTCCCAACAACAGCATCTTAATACAAAATAGAAACAGAAACAGACTACCACAAGACAACTATATGGAAGAATAGCAGCAATCAAATTAAATTTAATTGACCCAGATGAATTTATACTTCACCAAAGAGAAAATAGATATCGAATTACAGATATCATAATCAAAGATAGAAACATTGTTGTTACCTTAATGACCACAGAAGTTACTCCCTTGTCAACGCAAAAGTAAGTTTCAGATTTGCGGGCATACTGCTCGGAGAACTTCCTCATTATTTCCACAGACTTATCTGACGGTTCCACTGAACAACAACATCCAAGCAGAATAAAACAGTAGCAAGAGAATTTAATAACCCATAGACCAATGCTCCCACCTACTCACCAAACACTGAAAACCATTAAAGATTTCCATCTGTAGGTTTAACCATGCGATAGAAAGTTGTGAAATTGGACCAAGGATAACTCATACAAACATAAAGATGGAATCTTTACGTAGAAATGAAGATAAATTCAACAAAAAGCAAACCAGTTACCTTTGGCTCGAACCACGGTGTGTAGAGTGCGATGAGGGGAGGTTCTGGGTGGTGCAACCAAGGAGGAAATGCCACCACTTAAGCTGTAGGAGCTGGCTTGAAGACTCATGGCCGAAGTGGGTTTCAATTCAATATACTAAAACAAGGAACCGACCCGTCGTTGTAACAGACCCCGATAGACACCCTCTAGATGTCTCCTTGCCTTGATTGACTTCAAGTATGGTTTCTGTTGGTGGGATTTTTGCGATTTAGTTGTTTTTCTGTGTGGTTTGGTTTTGAGCGTAGCCACCAGTACTGTACAGATCGGTTGCCAAGTCATAAACTACATACTACACACAAACCACTTTGTTTAGGGCGTTCGTGTCTTTACGGCTATTACTCTGAACCCATTAGAGGTCCAATGCGTGAACTTTACCCTCAACGAGTCACGAACCAACAAAGCTTCCCAAAGCATCGCTTCTTTTCCGTCTTATTGGTTATTGACAAAGTAGTGAAATTGCAACTCTGTTTTTTTTTCTTCTTCTTAAATTATGCAGAGGTGGTGACCCCTTAATATACACAGATTATATGTAAATGATAAGATGAAATGATAGATACAACAAAAGAAGTTTGATAAATTGGTTAGCAACAGAAAGATGTACGGTTAAGATTCAATTACAGTATGTGTTATCAACATGTATTATCAACCTCTCTCAAACTCGCGATGAGCTGTGATCGTGAGATTGTCTCAAAGTCGATGAAATGCAAAAGAAGATAAAATCTCGATAATAATATCAGCAATTTGATAAGATGAAGAAATATAGCAAATGAAGAGAGCTTTTGTAGCATCAAAATAACGAACAAAGTAAATATTAATCTCAATGTGTTTTGTGCAAGAATAAAAAGATTGGATTTGCAGTTAAAAAAGTAGTACCAAGATTATTACATCAAAGAGTAAGGCGTAATCAAAAGACCAAGTTCATCAAGAAGAGATGTGAGCGAGCAAAGTTTAGCAACAGCAAGAACTGTGCTTCTATATTCAACTTTACTACTAGATCTTGCAATAATAGATCGTCCTTCTGCACTCTAGGAAATATGATTGGGACTCAAATATATGCAACAATCAAACGTGGTGCGATAATCATTAGGACAAGTAGCCTAGTTATCATCACATTAAGCTTGAAGGGTAAGTGATGGGCCTAGTGAAGTGAAAGCCACGGGAAGTGGTGGATCGAAGATATTGCAAAATTCTTTTGATAACTAATCAGTGAGTGTTGTTAGGACAATATAAGAACTGAGAACTTTGTTGACTATAAATTGGATATCAAAACGAGTAGGACAAAGATATTGATGGGTACCTACAGTGCTATGATACTCACTAAGATCAGAAAAAGAGGATGTCGTGATTTTTGGAGATATAAAGTGTGGGGGTAATTCAGTGTGGGTGCCAGTTTGAAATTGTCAAGGCCTATCCAAAGAAGATGTTTGATGTTTTGGTTTTGGTAGGAAGAAGACCATAAGAAGTAGATTTGGCTTCAATTCCAAGAATATCATGAAGAGGACCCAAGTCTTTTATAAAAAAGGTAAAGTCAAGTTCATAAATAAGAGATGAAATAAAGGAATTGGAAGAACGAGTAATGAAGATATCATCCATATAAACAAATATAAGGTTGTATAGGACGTGATTTTGTGAATGAAGAAAGAGGTATCATTGGAAGGGATAAATTTGAGGTAAAGAAGTTTTTGACTAAAGAGTTGAAACTAAGCTCATGGAGCTTGTTTGAGACCATAAAATGCTTTGTAAAGGTTAACAAACATAATGAGGAAAATAAGGATTTATAAAATTAGGAGGTTGAGTCATGAAAATAGATTTTGAGAGGTTTTCAAGGGGAAATGCATTGTTGATATCAAGTTAACGAATAAACCAGTTGTCAAAAAGAGTAAAATTAAGAATAAGACGAATATTAGTGGATGACAACATGACTAAAAGTGTTAGTATAATCAATACTAGGAGTTTGATGATGTCTCTTAGCAATAAAATCAACTTTTTATTGCTCAACAGAGCCATTAGGATTTCATTTAGTATTAAAAACTCACTTGTAACCTACAATATTGGCATATGGTGGAGGGGAAACAGGGGACCATTTACGATTGCAAAGGATGGCAGTGAACTCACGTAGTCTGGCAACAGTAGAGAAATTTATTTACTTGAGTGAAAGAGATTGGATCAAGAGTGAGAGAGTTGCGAGGGGTGGTAGAATAGTTGACATAATTAGAAAACATTTTTAGAATGTGAGTGTAATCATGTGTTCAAATGATCATATGATGAGAAGGAGAAGGTGGTTCAAAGGACGAATGTAAAGGAGATATTAAAGGAGTGAATAGGCAAAGGTAATAATATGTGAGAGGGAAATAATGAATACAAGGTGGGTAGAGAGAGATGGGAATATAAAAAAGAATTCTCAATAAAACGAACATGATGGGAGATATAAATTTTAGAGGTGATAGGGTATAAAAGCGAAAACCCTTATAATAAGCTAAGTAACCAACGAAGACACATGGTGAAGTTTGGAGGAGAGTTTGTGGGAGGAGTGGAGCCTAAAAAGGAAAAACAAGTACAATCAAAATCACAAAGATGAAAAGAATAAGGTTGAGTGTGGATAAGGATTTTACGTGGAGATTTTTTATGAAGAATAGGAATGGGTAAAAGGTTAATAAGATAGACAACCATAGAAAATGCCTCAAACTAGAAGAATTTAGAAAGAGAGGCATGAAGAAGATGGAGAAGAACAGTGAGTCTCATTTTAGCGATATGAAGAATTTTACGTTTAGCAAGACCCTTTTGTTAGGGATTATAAGGACAAAAAATACAAAGAGTAATGTAATGAGTCGAGATAGTTGGAAAAAGCACTTTTGATGAGTTCAAGTACTCCAATGCATTAAAATGTTTAAATAGTAGTGGAGAAAAGATTTTTAGTGGTAATTTTGAAAGTTTAAAAATGAAGTAAGGCGTGAGATTTTTGAGTTAAGGGAAAATCTACGTAAAACTAATAAAATCATCAATGAAAATAATAAAATAGCAAAAACCAGAAAAGGAAATAAATGTTAAAAGTTTTTAAATATCACAGTGACTAAGTTGTAAGGGTTATGTAAAGACACGAGAAGATAAAGAAAAAGAAATATGAGTACTCTTTCCTTGAAGACAAGAAGTACATGAATTTATGGCATGTGATTTAATAGGTAAAATTTGGACAAACTAGAGGGCACAAATTGAAATAGATGACCCAGACATTAAAGTCATAGATCAAGTGAAGCAGAAAAGACTGTGAGAGTAACAAGAATCTTCAAGTGCAAAGGAACTTTCATCAGATAGAGATTATTATAGATGTGTCCCAACAGGAGTAGTATTTTGGATTAGATGTCTTTCATAATGTAACCAAAAGTATTAAATTCAACAAGACAAGAATTATCAGCGTCATATTTAGTAATATATAATAAAATAGAAGTAATATGAGTAACAATTAAAATATCAAGGGATGAAGGGGGCAAGAATTAAATTTAAGATTAGAGGTACCAACAGAAAAAGAGAGAGAGAGTAGGTCTATTATCGACACCACTTGATTAAACCTTCATATGGGGTGATTGAATCCACAAGTTGGGAATCGGCGGTCATATGGGTTATAGTTCCTGTTTCAGGTAATCACTAAGTAATTTTAATATAATTAAATTAGAAGTATCCAAATTTGGCTGAACATTCATGGTAGAAAAGGCTATTGTGAGAGCATTTATGTTAGGTGTGTTCTATATTGATGATTTCTAAATTCTAAGTATTTAAAGTGACAATAGGCAACAATATATCCCCACTTTAGAAAATTTGACATTGCATATTAGGCTTGTACTTAAAAAATTTGTTATTGGACTTATTAAGAAGTTGGGCTTCGATATTAAACTGATTTATTGAAGAGATGTTGGGCTGATTAGGATGTTGAGCAGTCTAGTAATTATGGACTATATTGAATGTAGGTCTATTGGAGTTAAAGTATAAATTTGGGCCTAATGGCCCATTAGAGTTAAAAACTTGACCAAGAAGGACTAGGATCTAATCTACAGGTTCCATGGCATCTATAGATGTTATATGTCAAGGAGTTATTGGTGTGTGATACAACAAATGTTATCTCAAATGACGATGGAAAGCAGAGAGACTGAAGTCGTTGCTTGTGAATCAACAAATTTACTTGAAACTCTATAAAATAGATGGCAAATTTTTAATGCTCAATCGCAGTGATAAAGGATATGTACTTAATCAGGAGTCCATTGAGTTTGAAAAGAACAAAATCATTATAAAAATTATGGTTGCCTATAGTGGTGAACTCATCAGCTATTATGAAGATGAGAGATAGAAAATAAGTGATGGTGACTGCCCTTTTCTTGAGAGTATGAAGTTTACATTGAAGGAGAGATCGTTGGGACTAGGATTGCTGCATGAAAAAATGCTGAAGAGCCACATATAGATAATAGGTAATAAAACAATAAAGAGTCGGTCAAGCTACTAAGTTAGTGAGAGATGCAGTGAGGAAAAAGTAGACTATGCAATCAAATTGTTGTTGATTAAAGTATTCTGGAGAGGAATGTGTTGGTTTATATTCTGCAGCCAATCAGTTGATTATAGTTTAAAGACAAATTTTTTTAAAGATATTCTTTTTCTTACACATATTTAGATGCATATGGTAAATTCTAAGGGATAAATATATGTTCAAATGAAAATATGATGAGACCATAATTATAAGGTTCATATTGCATTTATATATTGTCCTTAAATTGTTCTATTAAGACTAGACATTAATACACTACAAGAAAATTACAAATTACTGACAGATAAAATTCCATAGTAAATTAGTGACGGAAATTTATTTCTATCTGTAAACTTAATGGTAAAAATGGTATTTTGCCAAGGAAAAAAATTCGTCGGTAAAGGAGGAGGGAATTTATCCGCGAAACTTTACCGATGGAATTGAGTAATGGAATAGTCAAAGTCATTGTAAAAATAGGCAGAAATGATTCGTGATAAAAATTAGCGACAAAGTTTACCGACAGAAAAAATTTATGTAGGGAAATTACCTACAGAAACTCCATTCTGTCAATAATTTACCTATGGAATTATCATTCCGTAGGAAAATTTAAACAACATTGGTATTGTTGTTTAAATTTAAAGGAAAAAGACGTTGTTTTATTGTTAATAAAATCAAAAATTCGAAGCCCCTATCGTCTTCTTCATTTCTTCTTCTTATTCGTTAGTCCTCTGTCTTCTTCTGTCTGTGGTCGTGGGTCCTCATCTTCTTTTGTTCTTCCACCTATTGCTTCCATTGTCTTCGGTTTTTCGTCTAGAGGTTGGTTGTCCACTTATTGCTCTTGGGTTAATTATTTCTGCTTCAATTTTTGTATGTAAACCGTTGTATGTTCATTGATTTTGTTACTTGGGATTGAGTTATGAGGGTTTATTTGGGTTTTTAATGGGTCATTGTTTGTTGTTTTGTGGTTATGTTAGTAAATAATGAAAAAAGTCAGTAGTTTTGAAACAAAATAGAGATGAATTTTTAGAGCGTACCAAGTGTTTGAAGAAAGTTCTGTAAGAGATCTCTAACATCATTAACCCATTGACTTTAGCCCTACACACATACATATATGCAGTTAGATTGAGGATGTTTTATAATATGTATTGTTTTACTAACTTGTGATATATTGTTATATTAAATTGAAGTTATTGAAAATCAAATTACAATTTAGATTTTATTATTTTTTAACTCCCCACCAATTTTGAGTATCTTATAGATTTTAAGTATAAAAGAATATTTTATAATAAAGAATTTCCAATTCAATTGTCTAGGTGTTCAAGGAGTTTTTTTATATCCTTTTATTACCCTTGATGCATAATCTTGAGGATAATATTGTTCTAGGTGTACGGGTGGACTAAAGTTAAATTTAATTCTATTGATTTTTTGTCATTTTTTATATATTTTTAGATTTTATTAGGTTATGAGTTTAGGTTCTCATTAGTATGTTTAGGTTGATGAAATAAGTTTATACAGAATTTAAGATTGAGATTGAGTGTTAAAAATTAAATTCATAATATAATTAAGCAGATGTTATGCAAATCTTGACTTTGTGAATAATATGAAACTGAATTTGTTAAGTAAAGGACATGAGTGATACTATAAGGATTTAAGCATTCACGCAAATTTTCTTTTCTTATATGGATACGTTCTTTGATTATGAATTTCTAGAACTTGAATTTTATCTTTTTGAGATTACATATTAGATGCATACAAACATTAAAAATGGTAAAGTCACCTAGGATTTGAATTTAAGCCAAATTGTAGTCCTTTTAGACATTAATATATTAGTGTGTCCTTTTTAAGCCTAATTTAAAAATCAAGCTCTTTCTTTATAATCTTTCCTAAATAACCTTAAGCCTAAAAGAAAAATAAGTATTTACTCTTTAATTCATAATTAGTAGAGTTTTTACTTGTATTTGATGTTTTTCAAATGAGATGCAATGAAATAAGTATAGGGAATTTGTTTTACTTGTATTCTAATTTATTTGTTAGTGCTCTACTAATTGGGAAAATTTTTGTTTCTCTTATATGCTTTTCTTGGTTAGCCAACTTAAACCTTAGTCCCCATTATAATCATATTCAAAGTACTTTTTATTTTTGCTTGTACATATCTACTTAGGTAGTGGAGATTATAATATTTTCAAACTTATAGTAATTTCACTTTCATAAAAGATGATGAGAGCTCCTTTCTCACATTTCAAAAACTTGTGTGAATGAGTGGTAACTTACGAGGATACGTTAATTAAGGTATTTGAACTTAGTGAAGGAGGTAGAATAGTATTTATTTTGTCTTTTTTATATTGTGGTTACTTGAGAAATATTATATGTTCAAAATTTTGCAGTTCAATTGAGACTTGAAAATTTGTATGTTTTATGGTATTAATTATGAAGCTAATTAATGAGTTTAGGTAAATTTATATGTAGCACTAAAGGAATCTCTTAGGAGCTATAACTCCTCTATTAAGGACACCTAAGGGTTTAAAGGTTTATGTCATATACTTGATGCCACCATACATATACTCAAGTAGAATTTTCATGTTTAGTTAGGTAAGTCTAGCATAGTAGTTATGGTTTATTTGTTATTGATTACTTGAGGACAAGAAATGACTTAAATATGTAAGAATTTGTTAGGTCTATATTTAATATGATATTGGGGTTAATTTATTTGATATTTGGTACTTTTATAGATGTATACATAGATTATTTAATGTTTTCCTATATTTAGTTCATTATTATATAGGTGATGACCTTAAGGATAAAATGCAAAAATTGACTACAACTTTCTTCATAAATTCCCAATTGAAGAGATGTTGAAGTCATTTAGAAGATATGAAGGTGGACAACAATTTTGAAAACTATATTGGATGTTATTTCTAGTTTAAAGATATTTAAAAAATGGAGAAATTGGTATAAAAGAGCATAAAAGGTGTCATACTTACCAAGGAGATAACAATCTATCTTTCACAAAGTTTAAAGAGGTTGAGAAGTAAAAAGAAACAAGTGCTGGTTACACACTTATTTGTGATATAGAACAAAAATGACATGTTATAATTTGGTTTCAAGTGCTGGTTACACACTAATTTATGATACATAAAAGTCTCCTAACAAAATTGGCATTAATATTAATACTAGTTTGTTACTGGTTCTCACATATAAATTACAAGGACATGTTAATTCTCAAGTTTAAGCATTTTATGACTATATACTAATAACCCTAAATATAAATACTTGTATTAAGTTTCACCTAAAAGACTTTTGAAAGATGTTTGAGAGCCATCTTACATTTTTCCCATAGTTTCATTCTTTCTTAACATTGAAGGAGTGTTTAAAGTAAGATTAGAGGAGCTCTTGATAGTTTCTCCTCAAACTTTTCTTCTATTCTTTCCTTTATATTGAGAATTATTTTTTTATGTTTAGTTTTTGTTATGTTTAATGGCTAGAACCCTAGTTAGGATTAGTGATATATATTTTAATGATATTTCAATTATTAATGCATAATATGATTATTTTATTATTAAATTTATTCTTTTCATTTTTAATTAGTTTATTCTTGGCCGTCATGTATACAATATTAAGGATTGTATGAATGACTAAGAAGTGGAACATGATATGTGCACTAAGTGAATAAACAATTTAGCTTTAGAGATTGAAAGTATTCCACACTTAAATGAATTTAAATAAGTTAAATTGCATATTGAGAGTTAGTAATTGAATGATTAGATATACCTGTGTACTTGAAGAGAAAACATAGATACTTTAGTTTAATTACTATTACAACCTAGATAACTAATCTTGTATAAAAATTAGAATTTTATATAAGTAAACTCCGAATCCCTAGCATTTAATACTTTGAATTTTCCTTCAATATTTTATTTGTATTATTTTTGTTATTTTAATGGTTTCATTATCTTTAGTAATCATCCACTTTATTTAGTTTATTTTTAACATCAGATTTATAGAAATAGAAATATATTTTATGTGAGATTGATATTCTAGATTTGTTATAGTCTTAATTACTTACTATAATTGACTCAATATGCTATCAGGGATTTGTTACAGCTTATGTCCTGGGCATCTTTCATTTTGGCTGCCTGTGCTACTTCATACATATCTGTACCTATGCTCAATTCAAAACTTATCAAAAACTAGCTAATTAAACGTAGGTTGGATTGCAGGCCGTGATCTGTGTTGAAGAGCGTGATAATTGTCTAACCTCATCCGTTTTCTTTATAGTTTGCAGTTGTTCATTTGTCAAGGTAAGTCGTTCAACTAAGTAATGCCTACAATGTGATTGGTTTTGTGTTGTTCTTTGGAATTTTACCTATAATAATGACTTATGAGTTTTTAGGTTGGGGTTTGTAGTCTAAGTATTTACATTTAGGTGTTGTTTAAGTTTGTGGATAATGACTTGAAATTCAATGTGATTAATTCAAATTAGTATTAACATAAGACATTCATGTATTTGACATGACAATCCTTTGCATAATAAACTCCTAGGATGGTATATAAGATGGAAACCCATGATGTAACTTCCATGAGGCTTATCAGTGAAAATTTTCACGACCCTAAGAGTCACAACAAGAATTTGCTTTCTTAATTCATGTAGTGTAACCATGTCACGTACCATAGTGCTTATTTAAAATTAAACTTTGGAAATGAACTTGTAGGTGATTAATTCAAACTTAGTATTAACATAAGAAATCCACGTACCATAGTGCTTTTTCAAGCTCTTTTAAGGTTTGTAGATTGAATAAATACTTATATAACTTGAAACAAGGTAGTTGTTAGTGGTACACGAAGCTATCATAGTTGTTAGTGGTACACGAAGCTATCAAATTCTATGTTTTCTCAACAATTTACACTGGTATCTTCGTACAACTTTCAACATTAAAGATTTGACGCCATTAAAATTTTTTTCTTAGCTTGGAGATTGCTTGATCTAGTGTTGGAATTAATATATGTAAGCAAAAAATGTGCTTTTGATCTTTTTGAGGAAACCGATTTTATTTATTGTAAACCAAAATCTACTCTTTTTATTTTAATATAAAGTTAGAAAAATAATATGTAGGTGTTTTTTTTACTTCTTAATGTCACTTCTTATAGGATATTAGTTGACAAATTGCTTTATTTGATTGATACTCACATATGTTGTCCTTTAATTAAGTCAATATATCGATAAGACAAGTAAAATAAATTCACTACAAGAAAATTGTAGTTTAGCGACGGATATTACCAACGGAAAATCTAAGCATTCCGTCGGCAAGCCAGGTTAGTGACGGAATTTACTGATGGACCAAGGTTTCGTAGAAACGGCCATAGGTAATAATTTTCGACAAATAACAGAATGTCTATCGGTAAATGTATCGACGGACAATTTATGTAACCGTTGGTAAGTATATCGACGGTTGTTTGTGCGATTGATCGTCGGTAAATTTTCGACGGTCATAATTTGTCCTTCGGTAGATTTATAGACAAAATTAGTTATTCCATCGATACGTTTATTACAACATTACCGACAGTTATATTTTATCCGTCGGTAAGTATATCGACGGTGCTTCTGCGGCAAATCTTGTTGGTAAATTTGATGACAGAATTGGTTATTCTATCTGTTACTTAATGTCAATATTACCGACAGTTTGTTGTTTTTCGTCGGTATTTAGAATTGATTTTACCAACGCAATTTTGTTTTTGCGTCAGTAAATTAACCAAAAAAATTTTTAAAAAAATCCCGTCATTAATTTTATTTGATAATCTTATGGTTGATGCATAATTTAAACAGTTATGAATTATCTGTGCATAATATTTTGATTTGTTTATGCATTTAATTTGTTTAAACAGCAAGTTGATTGATGATATAAAGTTAAAGTTATCTTAATTGATAATAAAAACATTAAATTGTACATAATAAATATTTATAATTCAAATGAAATGACTACAAATACATTATTAATTTGGTGACTGCGGATGCTTTGATTGCTGCGATGAGGTGCTACCCCTCCCTTTCAACTCATCCATCTCATTACAGAGCTAAGCTATGTACTCCATCAACTGTTGCAACTGAGTTGCCAATGTCTACATTGTGCTTCGAAGCTCTTGGACTTTATTAGTTGTGGATTGTCTAATAGATGCTACTGTACTGGACGTGGAGGATTGCAAATAACATATGTTCGCAAATGAACCTAAGTCGAATATCCTTCTACGACGGTCCTTACCACCCACTGCATGAAGATAGGTTTGAGTCTCATCAACATCTTCAGACTGTCAAGACTATCATTGAATGCTTTCTTGTATTTGGTCCTATCAGAAGGCAATGTTTATATTGGTAAAAGATAATTATCAAGCATTAATATTAAACTATAAATTTCACATACATTTAGTTCTCTAAATCGGGTGTTGACGAATGTCACACCATTATGCTTCTTAGTGTGAGTGTGCAAAAAGAGCTTACGGGGTATAGGCCTCATGCCCATAAACTTTTCCTGCATAAGAATAAAATGTTATAAGTAAACTAGAATTCATAAAAATTTTGGCAGAATTTCCTCTATTTTTGTGATATTTACCCCATATTGAACAAAGATAATAACACAACAACACAGCCATATATGGCACCAGGCATTTATAACATTATGATTCTCCATAATACACATATTTTCATTCCAAAATTCACACATCAAATTAAATTGAAATACAACAAAGTAAAAAAATCAAAATATAAACGTAAAGTATAGATACTTACAAGTCTGTCTGCATGCTAGTGGTGGGTAATAGATCTTCCCGTATATACGGGAAGACTCTCTCCCCCCGGTCCTCCATGTCTGTTGGTAGAATTACACTCTAAAATGGACATTGCCTTAGGTGATATCCAATACTGCTGCCAACGACTCCATATTTGTTCAGAAATATAAGGCGGTCGTACACCAACTTTGTGTATCGCACCAACAAAGACCCGATAACATGAACGTGCTCGTCTCTCCTATACTTTATAAATGACCGCATCAAATTCAGAATCCCAAAAAAAAATTTTCTGAAACAAAAGGAAAAATATTCGATTAATAGGTATAATGTAATAATATTTATCTAATTTATGTAACTTTCAGCAAACCTAATTCCTCAATCTCCTACACTATCTCTTCACAAGCTTTGTGAAGGGAAGGAGGTGTTTTTACCATCCTATTCTTAATGAACTTTTTGTTTATTGCGTCTAAATGGATGATCTGGATGAAGAAATTTTCTGTAGTTGTCAAACAACATATTTTACCCCCGTTTGGAAGATAAAACACATCAGAATCATTACCACAATAAGGACAACCAATTTTCCTGCTATGCTCTATCCAGACAATATGGCATATGTTGAAAAATCACTAATGATCCACATCAAAGCTGCTCTCAACACAAAATTTTGTTTTAGAGACACATCATATGTCTCAACACCATATTTCCAAAGATG
>JANQAP020000248.1:1462546-1474406 GCA_026874005.2 Erythroxylum coriaceum
TATATTGATACATAAACAAAATCATAGTCCTCAATCCATAATGTCATTTGCAAGACAACTCAACCAATATCCTATATGAAAGTTCCTCAAAACCCCTAAAAAGCTTACAAGATTTATAAATAAGAGAAACGAACGGGAATAAAAGGCTAAAATGAGAGTTTGTTTCATGGCTCAAAAGAAAGAACAAAAAAGAACCTAACCAGAAAAGTTGTATAAACATAGCTAAATTTGTGTCCCTCCTTGAATTGACAAAATGTTCTTAATTTCCTATATAATACACTAACTTAGCAAAGTTGACCTTACGCGTTACACCTCTAGGTAACCAAGCAACCATATATATATATAAAAGAGCAGATAACAAGAGAAGTCCACAATATGGAACTAAAAAATATTTACAACCAATGTCTATCTTGTAATAATATAAGAAAACATATGATAGTTATACCTAAATGGTTTGCTTTAGTTTCCTAAGAATTATAGAAAAGCAAAAGGTGCTTGATGTTATTACAGAGTTTTCAACATGCTAAATATTTCCTCTTTGATATTGCCATAACAAATCAAATCATTATACTTTAATGTTTGGGAGCAAAAACAACCTTGAAGTAGCAAACTAAAATTAGATCAAGTACTAAATAGTAGGAGAAATTTCATTTAATAATTATGACCCTATTGGAAAATATAACCGATTCAGGAGCAACTTCTTGATTAAAAGTTATATAAACCAGGAACATATAAATATACACATATGTATGGCCATTGATGGTAGATATAAAGTGATCATCCAACATTAACTAGTGTATCTTTTTTAACTTTAGACTTGACATGATCATGAACCTTAAATTCTTTTCAGTTTACAGCTATATGTAAGACTATAAAGTGTTGCTAGTTATTCTCCATCATAAGCACTATGTTATACGTGTGCATACACACACACACACACACATAGATATATATATATATACATGCATAACATAGTGCTTATGATGGAGAATAACATGTTGCTTATACCTATGTATAGATTATTGCAATCCTAACATAATTTTACTCCAAAACTAGTAAGTGTCGTAATTCTTATATAATCATATGTTGGAATCATTAGATACTAAGGATCCTAATTAGGAATTTCATCTTATATATAGTTATTAGAAGACTAACAATAGTCTTACTAGAGAAATTTGAACATTTTTTATGCTTAGTTTGGAAAGAGTACATAGTAAAAGTAAAAGTAAAAATAGAAGTACATGTATATTTATATAAATATATACTCTATTCCATTCAACGACTCTTAAATGTAATTTGATTCTTATTTTGCTTCTTTGACTGATCGACTCTTATAATGTTAGGTTTGCTACAAAAAAATGTCCTAGATGAGTTACTTTTCTATATTATTGAACAATATGTACTATATAAAATTTTTAAGTTATAAAATTAGTTTACCTTTGAATAAAGGCATTTTTTTCTTGAAATCTTGCCCCAATGCTCATATAATTTCCCAATTATGACTTTTATCACATTTCACATTGACACTCCCACTTAAATGGATGCATATATATCTTGAATGTGATGATTATTTAGTAATATGTAAAAGATCCTAGCAAAAAATTTTGTGACTATCTTCGCTAGATTATCTTTAAGATTTAAAAAATGAGAACCAACTTACTTTATCCTTAAAGTTTTTCTTGATAAAGTGTTGATCCATCTCGTTGTGTTTAGTACGATAATAGGGGACTACATTGAGAGTAATTTTAATGATTGTTTTATTATCGTAATATAAATTCATCTCAAATTTAGGAGCAAACCTAATTTTAATCAATAAACTTTTAATTTAAAGAAGTTTGAAAATATCTTCTCTCATTCCTCAAAAATTAGCTCTAGTACTAGAGAATGCTACTATCTTCTATTTTTTTCTTCTTCATGTAACTAGATTATCTTTTATAAATGCAAAAAATATTGAAATGGATTTGATATTAAAATATTGTTTCCTAATTTGCTTCTATATAGCCATCAATATTCAAATGATTATTCTAAAAAAATTAGTCATTTTTTAAGAGAGGAGTTCAAATATCAAAGAATCCAAATTACAAAATCTATACGATCTTTACTAGGAAAGTTTATAAATTGACTTTCTATAATATAAGCAATTTCTAGGTGAATATGTGATATATCGAAGAGTGTATCAATCAAAGTAAACCCTATTGAAAATAACTTTGAAGTTAACCTTATTCCCTGTTGAAAATAAGACTATTAGGCCTAAAAAGGTTTACAAAGTCAAGCTTAAGATTGATAAAACTATAGATAGATTCAAGGCTAGGTTAGTTACTAGAGGGTACAATCAAATTCATAGTGTTCATTATGTTAATAGTTTTTCTCAAGTTAAAGTTTTCATAGTCAAATTGTTCGTTGCTCTAGATAATCATAAAGTCTAGCCTTTAGATCAATTAGATATCAACAGTTATAGATTGGATAGGTTTTTGAATTTCGCATATGGAACAATGAGTTTATTTCTAGCTTAAAAACTTTTGACTTTACTCATTCAATTATGACCCATGCTTATTTGTTAAAAATCAAGACTCTCAACTTATTGCTCTTTAATATATTTAGATGATGTTTTGATTACTGTAAATTCAGAAAAGGAAGTTTAACATCTTCTATAAATAGCAAAAGATCACTAATAGGATACTATGGTTTTCTTAGTCCTTCACTCATTTTATAAAAGAGCAAAAAGCAAAAAAAATATCTCAAGGCATTCAACAGAAGCTAAAAAAATTCAAACCCATCATATATTAATTCATTGATAAACCCAACTTTAAGAATGTAACAACCTAACCTAACCAATAAGAAAATGTATTAATGATAGAGATTAACAATACTTAAAATTTAAAGTTAATATTTAGATTAACAATACATAAAATTTAGATTAACAATACTTAAAATTTAAAGCCACAAATTGAAGTTCATACCATAAACAAGTTTCGGTTGGTGCAGGCCATTTACATTAAAAATGTAGCAAGTTCAAATGGGAGGTTCAAACCACAAACAAATACCCAAATTAAACCAAGTACACAAAAACTCAGTAAATAACAAAACCCATTTACCTCAACCGACACACAGAAGAAGTCACTGAAGCATGTGAAGGAAGAAGATGACGGAGCTAGAGTGTCCGACGGCCAAAGAGGATAACCAAAACAAAGAAAAGAAGATAATGACAATCAAAGCAGTACACAAAACACAGTAACAAACAAAACTCAACATCGTAAAAAGCAATCAAAGAACAAAATGCTACCTCAATCGACGATTAAAGGAAGATGACGATGATGACATGTGATGGGTGAACGAAGGCAAGGAGAAAAGAACGAGCAATGATGATGACCCACGATAATGAGTAATAGTAAGGAGAAAAGATGGCGAAAACACAGAGGAGAAAATGAGGGGGGAAGGTTCGAGATGTGCTTAACGCCGAATGAAAACGATGTTGTTTGATATTAAACCAAACGATGTCGTCTTCGATTTATTTAAAACGATTAAGCTGAAGCCAACGATGGAGTGACCAAATCGTCAGAAGTTTACCGACAAAATACGTTATTGTCGGTACACCCTGACGCTTGATTATTGAACTAAGCATTTTCGCATAAATTTATCGACAGAACGGTTATACCATCAAAAATTCATCGACAAAACACTGATCTGTCAGTAAATCCCTGATGCTAGTTTATTGCGACAAGCATTCCCGCCTAATTTACTGACAATTATGACTTTTTTTTTGCTATCTTCTGTCGAAAAATTTGCGAGGGTATTTTACCTCTACCTTTACTAACGAAACTTTTGTTCGTCGCAAAATAGAATTTTTCACGACAGTGTTACCAAAGATTATTGATTTTTTGTCTCTAATTAGCTACGGTATTGTTTCTGTTTGTAAATTTCCGTCAATAATTTATGATGTTCTTGTAGTGATTTGTACGCTGCTTATAGGGTATTAAGATATATAAAGGATAATAAATATCAAAGACTTTCCTTTTAATTCTTCTATGAAGTTGTAAGGTTTTTACGACTTAGAATATGATGATTGTCCAATCACTAAGTTGGAATTGGTTGTGATTGAGTTTTCTATTTTTGAAATCATATGGTGGGATTGGTTGGTTTCAATTTGGCGGGGAAATGGTTAAAGACCTGTAAAACCTTAGAGGAAATGAAGGATCTAAAGATGTGTAAAGTAAAGATTAAATGTTCTGTAAGATTAATATGGATACTACCATAACGATTATTATATCTAACTATGGCATCACTTTTTTAAATAACAGTTTTGCATAAATGGATAATGTTAATAGATCTTAGATGTATAGACGATAACGCCTGATAGTTTCATTAATCCTAAGTTTGTTGAGGGAGTTGAAGTTTTTATTAACTATGCATGTTCTCAACCTGCATATATGGATGGTCTAAAGATCAGATTTCTATGTAAAAAGTACAAACACATTCGTTTCCTTCCTATTGATGAAGTGAATGGGCATTTGTTGAGAAAAGGGCTTGTCCCAAATTATTTTAAGTGGACATGACATGGGGAACTATTGATTTTTAACACCTTAAGGGGTAATTAAGTACAATCGTCAATGAACTTAAATGAGTTTGAAGGGGGGATTGGATTTAGAACAAATAATGTAGATGAAAATGAAAATCCTTACATGCAAATGGTTTATAATGAAGTCAGTTATACCTTTCAGGAAAATGTAGAAAATCTTGAAGAAGAACTAAACCCACGTGCAAAAAAGTTTTTTGACTTACTAAAATCAGTTGACCAAGAATTATGGCCAAATTGTGAGACCATGACTCAATTATCTTTAATTGCTATAATATTGAATATAAAGTCTGAAGGGCATATTTGTAATCAAAGTTTGGATAAAATTCTTGCTTAGTATAATGAATCATTGCCTCCTGATCATACAATGATTGATAATTTTTACAATATGAAGGAACGTATTAAGGGTCTTAGTTTGCCAGTTGAAAAAATTGGTTGTTTCCAATGTATTTTGTTAATGGATACTAATTTCATACAGAACATCATAGCCGTAGAATGGCATGGTTTGCATACAGGGAGAATTGATGGATTACTATGGTAAAATTATTGAGATACCTGAAATTAAGTACCCTACGTTGCCAATAAAATGGAGTATGATATTTAAGTATGAATGATTTGATCCAACTCCTAATGTTAGAACAAAAGTGCATAGTCGATACCATCTATTTGAAATCAACCAACGAAGAAGATATAGACAATTTGAAACTTTCGTGTTGGCGATGCAATAGATCCAGGTATACTATGTGCCTTTTCCTAGTTTACAATAAGATAAGTTAGATTGGTTGGTCATTTGCAAAGTAAAACCTAGAGGTGTTTTTGAATTACATGAAAAAGGAGAAAAATAAGGGAATTGAAATTTCAAGAAGATGTTTATGAAATAAATACATGTGTAACATATGATGATAATGAACCTTTGAACGATCCAAATAATGAATATGTTGAAATTTCATCTAGAGAGGATGAAGAGGGCGAGAGATTTTAAGAGGAGCCTGAGTTTGATTCTAATTCTTCAGAAAAAGAAGATGATGATTATTTTGAATTACAATTAAATGTTGATAATGATTAATTTGGGTTTGTAATAGAATATTATATGGATAGATCTATTATTACATGAATAATATATTGTTATATATTTAATTTATATTGTTCTATTACTGGAATATTCAATAAAATATGAATTTCAGGTTAAAAAATGCCACAAAGGAGAAAATAAGAAATGATGCAGCCAAGGGTCAGGTTATCATCATTTGGACGAGCCAATGTAGGTCCAGGTGAAGGATCACATTCTGTAGATGCTACAAAATCAGGTGTTGCAAGTCTAACTATTGCACATCTAGATGAGGCATCACCTTCCCAACCAACAGTCCCTGTACAGTCACCTTCTGTACCTGCTGCTATACTATCCACCACCTTTATACTGACAGAGATATTAAGGGTAAGCATTGCTGATGAAGGAGGTGGCCTCCATCCTGGGATTAAAGGAGTTGATAGAAGAACTTACATCACAATTGTCGACAACCTATGAGTGAAATTCTAAAAATTTTGCAATACATGATAACACCATAGATTTATACTAAAGTTATAAGTTTTAATTTGAAAATGATCTAAAATAACTTATATATTAGGTTGGTTTCATCTGGAACTTGCTCCAGAAATATCTCATCCAAGTTCAAGGAAAAAACAGATCTTGAGGGTTATATATAGAATAATATCTCTCAGGCGACAAAGGATTTTTATTGTCAGGAGTTTGAGGTACAAAAACTATATTATGTAGTCTTTTTTATTTTATCTAATTTTATACATTAATTATAAGTACTTATAATATATTTTTCTTTTTTTTCAGAAAATTTTTTTGGGATCCAAAATTTGATGTTGTAATTTATAATGTATGGGAGAGGCAAGTTCGTGCATGCTATAAAGAATTTCTTGGTTCAATACATGAGAATGATGTGCGACCTCCTTATATATCTAAAAAAATATGGACTCTTTGGTAGCAGTATTGGGTATCACTCAAGGCAATGTCCATTTTAGAGCGCAATTCTGCAAACAAACGTGAAGAACCAGAGGGAGAGAGTCAAACAGTACACATTGGAGGATCTGGGACCCACCAGGAGTATGCATAGAAACTTGTAAGTATCTAAACTTTACACTTATATTATGATTTTTGCACTTTGATGTATGAAATTTAGAATGAAAATATATGTGTATTATGGAGAATGATAATGTTATAAATGTCTGGTGCCAATAATGGTGATGTTGAGTAAATTTTTTTGTTTAACATGGGGTAAATATCATGAAAATAGAGGAATCTCTGCTGAAATTTTTGTAAGTTGTAGTTCACTTATAACACTTTATTCTGATGTAGGAAAAGTCCATGGACAGGAAGCCTACACTATGTCAGCTCTTTTTTCACACTCACACTAAGAATCATGATGGTGTGACCTTTGTCAATACCCGATGTAGAGAACTTAATGTATTGAAAATTTATACTTTAATATTAATTCTTAAAAATTATAACTTATTAACATAAATAATTATAATGATAGGACCAAATACAAGAAAGCATTCAACGACAGTCTCAACACTCTGAAACTGTTGATGAGAGTCAAACATATCTTGATGCAGCAGGTGGTAGGGACCGTCGTGAAAGGATCTTCGGCTTAGGTTCATTTGCAAACACATGTTATTCACAATCCTCCACATCCATTATAGCTGGATCTAGTGGGCAATCCGCATCAATTGAGAGAGTCATTTAGCTTGAAAGCACAGTAGAGAGGTTGACAACTCAGTTATAACAGTCGATGGAGTACATAGCCCAGCTCCATAATGAGATGGATGAGTTGAAAGGAAGGGATAGCACCTCATCGCAGCAGTCAGAGCATCCGCCTTCACCAACTGCATATTTTAGATGGATAGGTGAATTTCGATGTTTTGCTACTCTTAAGTAACTTTGTATGAATTCTTAATTTACAGTTATTTTCAAGATATTTATTGTTGTACATGATAATTTTTTATTACATATTAAGAATTAGGATAATTTTTACTTTATATTATCAATCAGTTTATTGTTTAGAGAAATTAAATGTAGAAAAAAAATCAAAAGATTATCAACATAAAACTAGAAAAGGAAGTGAGAAATGGTGATTGAAATTACCATAGGTAAATTTCTCGACGAAATTACGATATTCCGTCAGTAATTTACCTAATTCAATTTACCGACAGAATTAGGTAAATTACCGTCGGAATGATATTTCCCATATGTAAATTTAGCGACAGACATTGTTTATCCGTAGATAAAATTTACCGACATGTCTCGACGGAATAAGAATATTTCTTAGGTAAATTTACCGATTGATAAACAACTTACGATCGCTAAATTTTTTGACGTAATTGAAAATTTTGTTGCTAAATTTACTAACAGAATTAAAATAGTCCGTTGCTAAATTTACGATGGATTCAAAATATCCATCGCTAAATTTTAATTACGGCTGCTTCTCTGACGACTCTTTCCGTCGGTAATTTCCATCGCTAAATCCAATTTTTCTTATAGTGATAGAACATAGAAGACTAGCACATGTTATGTCTTTCCTCATGTAAGTGCTGGTTAGAAAACAAGTTCACTGAATTGACCCAAAAATAGAAATTTATTTGAAATATCACTTGTATGTCTATGGAAATTCTTATTGTGATGATTATGTAAGTAATCATTGACTTAAGATCTTCAAAGTTATCTTGTATAGGGATTACTATATTTTGGTATTACTTATAACTTGTTGTAGTCAAGGATAGCTCAGTCGATAGTCACTAGATATAACATCAACTATATGGAGGTAGTTGAGAAATTAATATAGGATTCATCATCTTAAAGTAATTAGAGAAAATATTTAATTGTTCTCGATTAGAATTGATCTGAGGAATCTTTGGCAAAGGTGAAATGACATTTTGTAAATATTTTACAAATATAATTAATATAATTAATTAATAGTGGTGGGGAACTAATGTGATTAGACCTAAAATAAAGTAAACATTACTTCCATGCTCTATATCTAATTGGAATATTGTATGATGAAATGATTGAATTATGTAAAAAAAATCATGCATAGAAAGATTAGTCAAAACCACTTTGACATTCTCAAATATTTGGGTGGTCATAATGTGTTGCTAGATGTTAATCTTGATCTATGGATATAAATTGTTTAATTAGAGAATTATAGATAAATTAAAGAAACTTAATTTATCTAATCCTAGATATAATTTAGGGTTATAATTTATATCCATTGATAATATATTTGGGAACCTAATGGTCACACATAAAGGGTGGATTTAAGAGAGAAAAGTGTTTTAATCAAGTTGGATTTGATCATAAAGTTTAAGAAGTTTTATGACTAAATATGATATATTTAATAAATAAGGATCAATATGAGATATTGGATCTTATTGGGCATAAATTGATATTTAATTAAAATTATTTTTAATTCTAATTAAAGTTTAATTGAAATTATAATTTAATTTCAATTAAATTGCTAAAATATCCAAAATCTATTATAACTATGCTTAAGCTTTAAGGGAGCTAGAACTCCTTGCCTAACTCTCTCTACAATAGTTGAAGAGTTCTCTCAACACACTTATGGATACTGTAAGAGACAGAACACTTGTATGGTTATAATGGTTGAGATGAGCCGATTTTAGAAACGATTCAAGAAAAACGATAAAAAAGGGATCAAACTTAAGAATAAGGTACAAATTAAGATTTATTCTTTATTATGATTTATATGTTAAATTATTTTATGGAATTTAAATGTTCTTGACTTTTGGAAAATCATACAAAAATTTTCATATCTATTCTGCTATGTGGAGTATCAAATTCCATTCCAATTTTTCAAAAGAATGATATAAGTGTTGGAATTATGCCCATGACCCAATCGTTATATAATTGATTGAACACATATGTTTTGTAATTATTAACTTTGTTTAATAACATGGCAAATGATTATATTATCACATTATGTTTATTGCTTTTATCCTAATATGATAAGTCCTTGATTAAATTTATTCACTTGCCATCATAATAGAGATTATGATAATGAGAGTCAAGTCTTTAGGGTTTAATCTACAATTATTCTTGATCATAGGATCATCAAATAATGGCTTTAATGATCCAGTTAGATCAATATATATGTAATAGTATCTATTTGATGGATATTAGTAGATCTCATTTACTAAGTTACATATATAGATAATGCATATAGAGATATGATCATTGAACTGACCAAACTGAGAATTCCCAATAGTTAATATTACCTATGAATTGTCAAGTGGGATATTCCTATAAAAATTTTAATGTATATTTTTTCCTTTGACCTGAGATCATCATGGTAATCAATAGGTCACTTATTATGCTTTGATGCCGGACACCTAGTGTGTAAAAATGCTAGTTGAATGATCACTGAATATAATTAAGTACCTATCTGATTAGTGATAAGTCAAGATGGGATCCATCGACTCTAGGTAATGAGCTCTATGTTGTCATTGATTTTAATGGCTGTTTCAAGACCTTGGTCAGGGTGATTAAATGATTGAGAAAAGGAGTTTCTTAAGTCATTCACCAATCATTAATGATCGACATGTAATATAGTTGGTTATCTAATAGGGTTTGACAGTTAAACCATACCTTAGGATAATCTGGAGTTGTAATGATGGAAGGTAATAATACATTATCCTTAACCAGGTTTTGTCTTTGTAAGGTTGTTACTTCATACTATCCGGTCGTTGAGGAGTGTTGTTAGACGCCAACTTTGATTAGTAATTAATTAGATTATTTACTACCAGCTTAGTGATGAACCTATATGGTCACACACTTACAAGTGTAATATTGGTTGTTTATGATTATTTAATTTATTATAAGATAATTTATTAAATAATCTATATGGCATATTATTATATTTTTTCTTATAATTAATAGTGAAAATTCTCTTGTACAAAATAAATGAATAAAATAAAATACTTTTGTTTTATTTCATTTTGTAAATAATAATTATTATTAAAAAAACTTAAGATGTTTTTTGGCGTGGGTGATGTTGTTTTGGTTTTACATTTTAAAAACCAAAATGAGAGGATGCGTTGGTTGGTTTTTCAAGTTTAAAAAAAAACAACAACGTTAAAACATATGTTGTGCATTACCTTTGAAATGACAGGTATACATTTTTCATATTCTGGACGTGAATAAAAAAAACGAAGAGATATAGTGATCTTCATTTTTCGTTTTCTTCTGCACGTACATGAATAAACAAGAGAAAAGTGACAAAGTTGTTTATTCCATTTTTGAAGAAAGAGTTCTTCAAAATCTTCCATAGTCATATCAAGTGTTGAAAGTGAAACGTATTTTTTCGTGTGAAGTGCATAAAGACTTCGTATTTTCGAAGTTCATTATTAATTAATCCTCACAAATTCTAGGTATTTATTTTTGCCTATTCTTATTATTATTATGAATATTAAAAGCAATAGATCTACAAAGAATTGCAATTTTTATTTCCGCTGCTTATGCAATCCTTCAATAAGATGAAATCCACAGTTATTGGTGGTAAGAGTGAGTCATCAACATACCTATAAAGGTCAGATGCAATGATACTGCTCGAACTTAATCTCTTCAAACAAGGTAATTGGTTGAATGTAAGAGTGTTGTGAGGATATTTGTAATTTAATTAAATGGTAAAATGGAGAATTTGATTTTTCCATGGTCAATTTTAGATAATGCTTATGTTGTTGATAGATTGGTTAACAACAAAAAGATCATATACAATTGGGATTCAATTAGGGCAGGTGTTATCAATATATATTATCAGTTATGGATGTCATCAGAACATAGACGGCATACGATGCAACTCATAAATACAATGATAACATTTCATTTGTTAGTGTTTAATTATTAATCTTTTCATAACAATCAGTTGCCTTAATTGTAAATTATAGTATATATCATATCAAGTTTAATAACTAGCTGATTATAGTTCATTTTATCTCAAGAATTCATATATAGTTATTTCTTGAGCATAAGTTTAGGTTTAATTTTAGTGGAGAAGTCAAATGAAACATATCTAATAATTTAGACTTTTTTTTTTTCACTTCTTTCATTTTAAGGCATTAGAGTCATTTTTTTTATAGAGATATTAGAGAAAATTAACAACGCTTCCTTCTCAAGAAAAATAAAGTGCATTTCCTTTTCTTTTTTTAAAGGATCACAGAATTAGATCTAGGAATAAGACGAATGTTTGACTAAAAAAACAATTT
>JANQAP020000248.1:1488333-1499406 GCA_026874005.2 Erythroxylum coriaceum
ATCTCTTTGGGCACTCTCGATTCTCAAGGGTGCAAGTTCTCAGTTGAAGGTGGAGTTTTAAAATTTTCTAAAGGTGCTCTTGTATTGATGAAAGCTTGCAGGTCTGGTAGTTTGTATATTTTGCAGGGATCTACGATAACATGTGATGCAGTAATCTCTACTGATGGTGACATTACCAAATTGTGGCACATACGTTTGGGACACATAGGTGAGAAAGGCTTAATGTTGATAAGCAAGAGAGGCCTACTTTATGGTCAAAGTACTAGTTAGATGGACTTTTGTGAGCAGTGTATTTTTGGGAAGCAGAAACGAGTCAGTTTCAATTCTCCAACTGTCCACAAAATTAAAGGTACTTTAGATTGTATTCATTATGATCTTTGGGGGCCCTCTCGTGTTCCATCTAAAGGCGGTGCCCAGTATATGTTGACTTTCATTGATGATTATTCAAGGAAGTTTTGGGTGTATTTCTTGAAACATAAGAATGATGTTTTCTTAACTTTTAAGCCATGGAAAGTTTTGATTGAAAAGCAGACAGGAAAACATGTTGAGGGGTTACAGACAGATAATGGTTTGGAATTTTGTGGAGGTGAATTCAATGAATTTTGCAAAAATGAAGTAATTGTTCGGCATCACACCATCAGAATGACTTCGCAACAAAATGGAGTCGTCGAGCTCATGAACCAGACTCTTTTGAAAAAGGCTAGGTGTATGATCTCTAATGCAGGGTTGACAATTGATTTTTGGGTAGAAGTCATTGCTACGGCTTGTTACATAGTCAACCGCTCTCCTTGTGCTCCTCTCGATTTTAAGACTCCGGAGGAAGTTTGGTCAGGTACTCCTGCTGATTACTTCACTTTAAGAGTATTTGAGTGTCCAACATATATGCATGTAAGTGAGTGAAAGTTAGAGTCTAGGACTAAGAATTGTATTTTTCTCGGTTATATTTCAGGGGGTGAAAGGATATCGTTTGTGGTGTCCTGATCCCAAGTCACCTAAATTTGTAATTAGTAGGGATGTTATATTTTTTGAGTCCTCTATGTTTTATTTTAGAAAAGAGTCTTGTAATTCCTATAATTTAGAAAAAGAGGTTAGTACACAGAAACAGGTGGAGATTGGTAGTTCAAGTCCTTCACAAACGTCTTCTATACATCAGACAGATCAAGTTGATGAACCAAATCCTGATCATGTTCAAGATAAACCAGTAGAAGAAGAATATTCCATAGCCAGAGACAGACGGAGATTCGACCACCACAAAGGTATGCAAATTTTGTTGCATATGCTTTATCAGTGGCACAGGAAACAGGTGAAGACGGTGAACTTTCCACATATACGGAGGCAGTTTCAAGTGTTGACGCTGATAAGTGGGTGGTGGTCATGAATGAAGAAATGGAATCTCTACACAAGAATGATACTTGGGTTCTGGTGTAGCCATTAAAGGGTAAGAAAATTGTTGGTTGCAAATGAGTCTTAAAAAGAAAAAAAAGTACTTCAGGTGTTGAAATTGCAAGGTATAAGGTACATTTAGTTACAAAGGGCTACAGTCAAGTACGAGGTGTTGACTTTAATGATGTTTTCTCACCAGTAGTGAAACATAGCTCTATTCGTGTATTACTTGCATTAGTTGCCATGTTTGATTTGGAATTAAAACAGCTTAACATCAAAACAACATTCTTGAAGTGCCAGGAAAAGAAGAACAGGTGTGTTTGTTGAAGAAATCCTTGTACGGATTAAAGGAGCCTCCAAGACAGTGGTATAAGAGGTTTGATTAATTTATGTTAGGTCATGATTTCTCTAGGAGCATGTATGATAATTGTGTTTACTTTCGGAAGTTAGATGACAGCTTATTCATCTATTTGTTGTTATATGTTGATGATATGCTCATTGCTGCCAAGAATGTCACAGATATTCACCATTTAAAGGCCTTATTGCATAGTGAATTTGAGATGAAAAATTTGGGAGCAGTAAATTCTTGGCATAGAGATAAGACGTGATTAAGGATCTGGTAAATTATTCTTGACCCGGGAGAATTATCTCAATAAAGTTTTGAAGAGATTTGACATGCAAGATGCTAAAGCTGTTAGTACTCCTCTTGCTAGTTATTTTAGACTATCTACTGCTCAATCACCACAATCACAGGGAAAGGAAGATTATATGGCACGGGTTCTGTATTCTAGTGTCGTCGGCAGTATTATGTATGCAATGATATGTACTCGCCTCGATATTTCACAAGTTGTTAGTGTCATTAGCAGGTATATGCCCAATCTTGGCAAAGAACATTGACATGAGGTGAAATGGATTCTCAAATACTTGAAAGGTACTTCAAATTTTTGTTTAGAGTTTGGTAGAACCAATAACACCTTGGTTGGTTTTGTAGATTTTGATTATGTCGGTGATCTCGACAGATGCAGATCTCTAACAGGTTATGTATTTTGTATTGGAGGTTGTACCGTTAGCTAGAAATCTACTTTACAACATATAGTGGCTTTATCTACTACCAAAGCAGAATATATGGCAATCACTGAAGCTATCAAAGAAGCATTATAGTTTAGAGATTTATTCGACGAGTTATCTCTACATTAAGGGGTTACAATAGTCGAAGTGCTATTCAATTGACTAAAGACCAGATATATCATGAGAGGACGAAGCATATTGATGTAAAGTATCATTTCATTCGGGATACTATTGTAGAGCAGAAGGTCCTTATTCAGAAGATCAACACTAAGGACAATCCTGTTGACATGTTTACGAAGGCTCTTCAAGTTTACAAGTTCAGGCAGTGCTTGGACTTGATTGGTATTCAATGCTAGTGAAACTACCCTTTGGGGCAATGTTGGAGAAAGTGGAGCAGATCACTAATTGTTCGGGACCAAGTCAAGATGGAGATTTGTTGACTACTGTGTCTTGGTCCCTCCACCTGCAAACTGTAGAAATTGAGGAAATTGGTTGACCAACAAATATTGAAATTTATGGCCATGTCCAGGTGTGAATTGCAGTCAAAGTTTTGTCTCCACGTTCTGGCGAGAATTGTGCAAGAATTGAACTTGGACGGATGCTTTAAAATTTTGCTGTAAATAGAGGAAATGTTGAGGTTTCAGGACTCGCATCAAACGAAACACCATTCCTTCATTCTTCTTTCAATTTCTCTCGTTGAGAAATTTTTTAAAGCATTATGTTGTACGTTTTTCACATATTAGTGAATTTGGCTCACTCTCCGGCCGTGGACGTATGTCACATTGACTGAACCATGTAAATCTTTGTGTCATATCCCATTTCATTTTGTCTATCTTTATTTTGGTTACTATTTTTTTCGGGCCATTAAATTTAAGAGATATCCGATCCGAGGGCATTTTCTTTAACAAAAGTCATTCCCACTTAAAGAGCAAATGGCAATGCAAAAGTTCGTTCAAGCCTATTTGATGTTAACATTACGTCATTAGTTAGTTTAGGATTAATGCCATACAGTAGAATGCGGAGTGGTCTCCGATATGCAGGAATAACAGGAGGTAGAAGAACAGCGTCAATTGGAAGGGTTTAATAAACGCACCCAACACTCAGTAAACCTTGGATACAATTCATCTAACAAACAGTCAGCTTCTCCTGTAAGCTATGCCTCACTTGGTAGTTGAAATTGTGTTACAATGAGGGTTGATAGAGCCATTTTGTTAGTTGGAGTTATTTACCGCATCAGCTTCTCCCAAATTATCATCTGGGTACTGTTTGTCATCTGGGGTACCTTCATTGATGAGGCAATTGACGAGGAGAGGGGATTAACATCTCTCCGGCAGACTTGCGAGTGGTGGGAGGGAGGGGAGCCCGGGAGTGAGGTAGTTTGGGGGTGTCAAAAGTGGGAGTTGGGGGAGGGCATAAGGAGGAAAAGGGTTCTGGGATTTAATGAGAGTTTTTGGTGGAGGATAGACTAATAGAGGTGGTTAAGACAAGGCCATATTTTTCATAGGATTAAGACACAAAAACACAACACACAACTGAAGTGGAAGTGTGAAGTGCTTCTTCTAACAACAACCGGGACATTTTGTAGTTGCTGGTTTAACTGTCAAACAATTTGAAACAGGGCAGAGATCTTTGATGGGCTGGATTTTGCGGGCTAACTAATAATCTTCTTGATCGTGATCCAAATTGCTTGAAGACCCGGTTTCGAATTAGTAACAGATCATTATTCAAGTATAGAGGTGCGAGGTATGTGGTAAATATTATTATCAAAGGATTAATCTCTATCTCATACGAAAAACATAGCATCTTTTACTTTCACTTGTTTAATCAAAGATAACTACTACATTGATCTAGTTCTGCCAACACATATTGAACATTGAAACAGCCACTGATGGTGGTATAAAACAGATAATGTATGATAGGATTATATCAATAGTTACAAAAAACTGAATGGTGCATCACTTTGTCTTCCTTATCTACAGTGCATTGGTTACGCACATTTTGAACCTAAAGTGTCAGTTCGTTGAGGAAAGAAGACTTAAAATTTTCAATTACTGGCAGCAGACTGATACCTGAAATATTTTGGAGGAAGAAATACATCAGAAACTATAAACCAAGAGGTTAAGACTAATGTCAACTTATTCATTCTGAAAAAAAGGTTACAGTAGGTACAAGTATCTTTATATTTCTTTCCCACCATTTACTTGCATATAAAGCATGACACTTTTTATTGAACACTCACTTTTCTGGATGCATGTACTGTTCTACTGTGAGAGGTTTTGGACCACCAAACCAATCGATCAAAAATATGTCTTCAATTTCCAACTTGAAGAACTGGAAATTGTGATCCTTTGGCCAGCCTGCCAATAATCCAAAGGCACAAAACAGAAGATCATTTTCAGTAAGCAGTTATGGTAAAACAAACAGGTGTCAGTCACTGGGACGTAATGCCAGGTTCTTATGGCAATAATTCTTGCGGTTACCCTTCATTTCTTCATGCTTCGCATACAGAGCACTTTGAGCAAATTTTGCTTCCTCGGAATCTGCCTTGATCAACTTCAACTGACATTATAGAACAAAATCAATTTCAGATCAGAAAACTCCTAAGAAACCAATATCACATTTGATTGCTGGATACAACGTTTTAAAACTTTTATAAGATTTCTTCTTGCTTCAACAAAAAAGGGTCTTCAACTATAGGAATTTACTGCACAAACCATTCCAAAGAAATCATTGACGACTATCAAAGGTTGTCACAAATTTTCTTTCATCATCTATTCTTCAATTCCATGTGAGAATATGGATGCTTGATAACAATAAAAAGCGGGCCTTTAACATGATTAGAGCATAGAATGTGATTGCTACTCAGCAATCTAAAGATATGCTAAATAAAATGTCTAGAAAATCTGAAACAAACTATCAATCAGTAGGATATGTCGTCATCGAACTACAATGACAGGATTGACACGTCGTCCTCTCAAAATTGGTTCTTAAGAAACTTATTTCCTATAAGTTGTAGTCTTTTGTTTAAAAGTATGAAATAAGCAACGATTAAAAAATCAAACTAATTCGGTCAGTTTAATCATGTAAACTTTAAATTGTTTAATTTATAGGTTCAATTTATCTTAATAACTCTTGCTATTAAAAATAGATCGATTTATTAATTAATTGACTGATTTTTATAAACCAGAATAAATTAGTTGATTTTTATTTGACAATCTTCTTCTTCAATTAAACTTCAATATTTTCAATAGGTAAATATAACAATCTTCTTTAATCTTATTTTAAGTTCTTTAATTTTGTTTAATCTTTATTATTACCAGTTTTAACAAAGTAATACCAGTTGAACCTTTAATCTTTTAAACCTCTTATCTTACCGAATTAATTTTCAGTTCAATTTTTAAAACATTACAAATAAGAATGAGAACACAAGATAATAGATTAAACAGCATACCTTTCCAGTCAGAGTAATTTTTGCACAAGAAGGGTTCTCAGGATCTTTCTTCCCGCATGTTCCTATAGGATACTCACTGATTGTCAATGAAGACCTCTCATCTTTTAATGCATTTCTTGCAGTTGGATCAAGAGTAGTCAAATAGAAATATGGGATCCCACTACCATTATTAGGTTGTCCGTCACTGAATGAAACAACATTCCTACAGTAAAAGATAATGCAACAAGGTGTGAGGACAGCGATACAATCCAGGTACCTAGATCTTAGTAGAAGAATTTATTGCAAAATTTTGTATTGAGATTCGGGGAGCAACCTTCAAGTGCCTTATTATTCGATATTTGATGATATGATTATATATCAACACGTCTTAGTGTGAAATAAGAACAAGATGAGCAGAAAACTTAACACTGGTTTCGTAGATATTTCATGACAAACTCCCTGTTCAACTTACAAAGAGGTTTCATACATAGGCATTCATACACCAATCTATCACATGAACAATTTGTATTATTAAACAGTGCCGTGAGACATCTTTCTAAGTCATCGCTTCTTTGCTCTAAAGGAGAATCTCAAAACACACGCAACAAAATTATAATAAAATTCTTGACACTAAAATCACAGCTTAGACTTACCCAAATGGTGCTCCACGCAGATCGACTGATATGGTGCTGCAAAAGTAAAGTAGAATCATTAAACTTCAATTTCGATAAGATCCAAAATTTTCTTATGTACAGAAATCATATCTAAGCTTCGCAAAATCAACTTACAGTACCTAAACAGGTATGAGATTCATCATAGAACAAGACTATAACTCAATAACCACGATATCTCACAATATCATTATCTCCAATCTCAGTAACAGATGCGAGAAAACGTTCAATCTATCCCATATATTTCCCATCAGTTGGTTGGATAGCAAATAGAAGTATAGAACACAATCCAATCAAGGAAGTTCGTTCACAAACATACCCGACCACAAATTGGGAACAAACAAAACAAGCAAAACCTAACAGTCAAAATCAAGGAACCGAGTCACTACACTTTCAGAAGACGAACTCGTGTTCTTACTTTAAAACACCCCAAGAGTTCTGGGAGACCAACCAACGAGCTGTAGCAGCAGCATTCCGTGGGTCAGGTTTGTTGACTGATATAAACCTTCCTTGCGCAGAATCTAGAAATCCCGGATGTAGTAAGACAGCACAGATAACATAGAAACAGCGGTTCAGGACAACGTTGCCCATGTTTTTGTCGAATATGGAAGTGAGCGTCAATTAACAGCGAACCGATCTCTATTTATAGACAACCATTCTTGTCTGCCGCCTAATAGGACAATGGAAGAATCATTCTCTGGACATGGTTCAGAATATTTCATAATGAGCTTGCATTAGTTGTATCTTGAAGATGCAATAGGTTGGATCAAATGCCAAGGCGCAAGCAAGTGGCCTTTTGTTTCGGAATTTGTTGGACTTGCCTGTAGCAGATTATGAATGGATAGAACTTAAAGTCATTGGTCCCCCTTTTTTTTTTTCCTCTGGGAAAGAGCAATTCAAGATAACTAGTACATTAGAGGTATGTCCTTCCCGGTGGGCACAGCAGGACTGTTCCCAAATTGCTGTGCCCGGTAAATCCCAGCCATCCAACTTATTGTATTGGATGGCTAGGATCTTAAGGGCATAGCAGATCTGGAATAGCAGATCTGTTCCCTTTCTCAGTCCTTTTGTACTAGAGAAAGGTCCTCTCAATGCTCTAATGCCCACATCGAATATGGACCGAACTGTCTCATGACATTTTGAACCTAGCTCACGTACCGCTTTAATGGACGAATAGCCCAACCTTTGGAACATACTACAGTCCCAAGTGGCGAAGAGCCGACATCGAGGTGTCAAACCTTCCCGTCGATGTGAGCTCTTAGGAAATTACTATCTCCAAGCCATTGATTCTACGAATACCATCAAGGAGATCTTCTATACTTGTTGATTATACAAATACCTAGGAAATAGGCAACAAAAATTGATTTCTCACGAAGAAGCTCGAAATTTGATAGAAAGTCGAAATTTTATTAATAAAAAAAAACTAACTCCTCTAAAAGGCCATAAGATTACATATTTATAGTCTCAAACTAATCTTAATCCAACAAAAAGATCAAATCCAACGACTAATCCTAATCTGACAAAAAGATCAAATCCAACGACTAATCCTAATCAAAAAGATCGAATCTAACGACTATTTATAAGTTGCTTCTATCCCATCGGTCCAGAAATTCTGTTGCCAACTAATCTACATCATTCCCCCCTTGGTGGAGAAAATTTGCCCTCAAATTTGCGTTGTCATCCGATGAATCACCTGCATATGGCACTAGATGTTTGACATTAAACACATCAGAGGTGTGAATATGACTGGGTAACTTTAGATGGTAGGCGATGGGGTTAATTTTCTCGACTATCTCTATAGGTCCAATCTTCTTCGCAGACAATTTATTGTAGTCTCCAACTAGAAACCTGTCCTTAGTCAATACTACCTACACAAAATCCCCTTCATCGAACTCAACATGCCTCCTCTTTTGATCAGCAGTTTCCTTATACTTGGCATTAGCTTTCACCAGATTATCATGAACCGTTTTATGGACTTCCATCAGCCCCTCCACAAAATATGTTACCTTGCCATGCACTTTAGTCTTGCTAGGCAACGTTATCGAATCTAAAGGGCCACGAGGCAAGACAGAATACACTACCTGAAAAGGGCTATACCCTGTGCTCCTGTTTATAGAGTGATTATAAGCAAATTTAGCCTGACATAACTTTTAATCTGAGCCTTTCACTTGTTCGCCAACCAAACATCTCAGCAAATTTCCTAATGAGCGATTTACTACCTCAGTTTGTCCATCTGTTTGAGGGTGATAGGCGCTACTGTAGTTCAATTGTGTATTCACCATCTTCCACAAGCTCCTCTAAAAATGGCTTAGGGAAATGATTATCCTTGTCTGAAACAATGGATGCAGGTAGCCCATGTACTTGATACACTTCATGAAAGTATAATTGAGCCACATTAACTACATCTGTTGTCTTTTTACATAGGATAAAATGAACCATCTTAGAAAAACGATCCACAACTACAAAGATGGAACCATTACCCCGTTGTGTTTTTGGAAGCCCTAACACAAAATTCATGTTAACATCTACCCAAGGTTGTGTAGGAACAGGCAAAGGCATATACAATCCAACATTAGAAGCAGTACCTTTAGATACTTGGCATACCCTACAACGCTACACATACCTCTCCACCTCCTTACGAATTGTAGGCCAAAAATAGGATGCTTACACAAGTTTCAACGTTTTATCTCTTCCGACATGCCCTTCACCATGTAGCTCTTTAATGATCTGCAGACGCATACTACAATATGGAATGCAAAGCTAATTTCCTTTGAACAAAAATCCTTCACATTCCAAAAAATCATATTTCCCCCCATCCCTAACCTTTGCCATCACAACAGAAAAATATGGGTCAGTTTCATATAAATCTCAAAAACAGTCTAGACCAAGTACTTGCACTCGCAATGCAATCAATAAATTGCTCCTCCTACTCAATGCATCAACCACCTTGTTTGTAGTTCTAGCCTTGTGTTTAACAACGAAGTTGAATTGTTGTAAATAAGCTGCCTAATTTGCATGTTGTTGTGTCACTTTATCTTGGCGATGTAGATGTTTCAATGCTTCATGCTCAGTGTAAAGAATAAACTTTTGCTGAAAAAGATAGTGTCTCCAATGCTTCACGGTCTGGACAACTGCATAAAACTCAACATCATAATTGTTATAATTCAATTTCGAACACGATATTTTCTCACTAAAATAAGCTATTGGGCAACCATTTTGACTAAGAACTGCTCTAATTCACCTCTTCAAAGCATCACTATGCAACTCAAATGGCAATGAAAAATTTGTTAGAACTAAAATTAGTGCAGTCGTAAGGCGAAACTTGATTAAATGGAATGCTTTTTCTACCTCTTTTGTCCACAAGAACTTTCCACCCTTTATGCAATCTATTATTGGCGCCATAACATCACTAAAGTGAGGAATAAATAGCCTATAAAAAGATGCAATCCCATGGAAGCTTCGCACTTCAGTCAAAGTTTTTGATTGTGGCCACTGCCTCACTACTTCTACCTTCGATTTGTCTACTTGTAGCCCATCTCTTTAAATTACGTAACCTAGAAACAATACGTTAGGCGCCAAGAATATGCATTTTTTAATGGCAGCATAGAATTTATCCCTTCACAACACCTCCAAAACTTCCCTCAAATGCTACAAGTGCTCTGTAGGATTAGAGCTCAAAATTAGAATGTCATCAAAATATACTACCATGAATTTTCCAATAAAAGGCCTCAAAATCTGGTTCATCACACGCATAAAGGTATTTAGTGCGTTCGACAACCCAAATAGCATCACTAGCTACTCATACAACCCTTCTCTTGTCTTGAAGGTTGTCTTCCATTCATCTCCTAGCCTAACTCGGATCTGATGATATCCACTCTTCAAGTCCAGCTTTGTGAACACTGTAGCTCCACTAATTTGATCAAGTAATTCATCTAGCATGGGAATTGGGAACCTGTACCGAATTGTGATTTTATTGATGGCTCGACTATCTACACACATACGCCACGTGCCATCTTTCTTTGGTATCAACAATGCTGGTACTACACAAAGGTTTTGGCTCTCTCGAATATGCCCTTTTTCCAGTAACTCCTCTACTTATCTGTGTAAATCCTCATGCTCGCTAAGACTCATCCTATAGTGTGGCCTGTTTGGCAACATCGCACCAGGCTTCAAATCAATTTGGTGTTGTATATCCCTCAAAGGTGGTAGTCCTTTAGGTAGCTCATCTGGGAATACGTCATCATATTCAGCTAAAATAGGACGAATTGTTTCTAGAATGACTTCATCATCTTGTTCTGCTACTTCCTTTCCTAGTAACACATAAATTAATTATGCCCCTGCCACTTTTCTTCAAATCTGGCTAGTGACAGCAACTTAGGACTTTCCCCTACTGGTTTGGTAGTTACAATGTTCTTGCTGGGTACAAGCACAATTATGGTATTGTTGTTGGCCCCCGAAAATTTTTTTCGTTAAATTAAGCATAATAGTTTATGGAATAAATGCATAAGAATGAATTGAGGG
>JANQAP020000248.1:1507596-1520552 GCA_026874005.2 Erythroxylum coriaceum
GTTTAAATAGACAAAATGTTTTGAAAAGAAAAAGTGGGCCCACATGAATGATAAGTGATAAGAGTTTCAAAAAAAAAATTATACCGAGTTTTTAAATGTTAAGTGATGTGACACGCCATCCTCGAGGGGCACGGATTCGGATATCACCATCAGGTTCGGGTTCGGGTCCAGCGGGAGTGGAGTGTTACAAAAATCATGCAAAAAGGGTTAGTCAAAATCACTTAAATGTTCCTAATATTGGGATGGTCATAACATGTTTCTAAACACTAATCTTAATATATGAATATAAATTATTCAATTAGAGAATTAAATATAAATTAAATAAACAATTTATCTAATACTAAATATGATTTAGGGTTATAATTTATATCTATTGTTAATATATATAGGAACTTAATGAATCACACATAAAGAACTAATTGAAGAGAGAAAATGTGTTTTACGCAAGTTAGATTTGATTGTAAAGTTTGAGAAACTTTAGAATTAAGTATGATATATTTAATAAATAGGGATCAATATGAGATATTGAATCTTATTTAGGTCTAATTGGTATTTAAATAGAATTAATTATAATTTTAATTAAATTTAGAACTTTATTTAATTAAATTACCAAAATGTTCAAAACTTATTAAAAATATGCCTAGGCTCTAGGAGTTAGCACTTCTTATCTAACCCTTTATACATTACTTGTAGAGTTCTCTCAATAGGTTCTATGGATATCATTAGAGGGTGACCAAGTGTAAGGCTCCTATGGTTGAGGTGAGCCTATTTTAACAATAGTTTGAGGGAAACAATAAGAAAGAGATCAAACTATACAATAAGGCGCAATTTATGATTCATGCTTTATTATGTTTTATACGTTAATTATGTTATAGATCTCTACTTTTAAGAAATCAAATGAAAATGTATTGTTCTTATTGCGCTATGCGCGAGATTGGATTTCATGCTGATTTTTCAACAGTGACATCACAACCATCTTTTAATTTTATAACTTTGTTAAAAATATTTGATTGTTTTTTAATAATTATAGAATTAATTATGCAAAGTTGTAAAACTTAAATCTTAATATCAGATTAGATAGGAATGATAATCTTAAAATCAAATTGGATTTGAAGAATAATATGAAAGGTTCATATTAAAGCCCTACAAATCTTAAATTATTTAATTTAAAAAGTTTAGATCTCCTAATTCTTTTAGTTTTTTTGTTTTTTTGGAAAATTCGAGATCTGGAAAATCAATTACATATCCCTAAGATTGAAGTTTCTTTAACTTGATTGAATGACAAAGCATTTGGGTTTTAGAAACTCATAACACCAAATTAATACAAGATTTGTAGACTTAGACCCTGTCCATCATGTTCTTAGTAAACATATTCACACTTTGTTGTTATTCACAAAAACAATCACTTTGCAAGCAGAAGTTAAGTTCTCGGGCCATTGGATTTTGTTATATGGTGAATCGTTAGTTTTTGAGTGAAGTTTTTAGCTATGATTTGGTTGAAATTTATGGTTATTGGCAATTGCTTGAGTTTTTCGTGTTGGATGAGACTGAGGCGTGATGCTGGTAGCTTCTCCTTGGCAATGGCATGGAGATGATGTGGAAGAAGATAGGTAGCGGTGCACACGAGAATTGGCAATAACAGGCGTATGGTGATGACAAGTGGTTGTCATATTGCTCTTTACAGGCTGTAGTTTAGAACATTGTTATGAATATGGTACTAGTACTAGTATCATATTTGGTTATGGTACAATATTGTACCGATATCGATAAATACTGGGTACCATTTCATGTAATTTTTTAAATTTATAAAATAGTTCCTGAATTTTTAAAAAATTACAAAATAGTTTATTAGTATATTGTATTATATATTTTATAATTTTACATCAATCACGTCTCCAAAAATCATAATAATAAAATTTTAAAATAACAAAAAAAATTTATTTTTATTAACATTAGTTTTCAAATATTTCACAAATAAATAATAACCATAATTAATATGAAAAAATCATTTAATGATCATACAAATATAAAATTAAGAACAATATAAAGTATTAAAAATATTACAATTTCATCATATAATAAATAATAATTATATCAAAACATCAAATAAAAGAACGATGAATTTCCTTAACTCTCTAACTATTACAATTTACAACAAGAGTTCATGATGAGAAAACAATCGATTAGAAGTGAAATATGAAACAAAAATATTTATAATTACATTACATATATAGAATTTAACATATACATCAAATATAAGTAAAATTAAAAAAGTGGAGAAACAAAATATAAGTAAAATTAAAAAAATGGAGAAACAAAAACTTGGACCTTCATTTAATCATCTAAGAGATAATTGCTATAACTGCATTAACCCTAATTCTCATTTGGTACAAAATACTCATCATTGAGAGGAACCTCATCATTGCTATAATTTAAATTAATTGTACCAAATGATATGTAAATGCTTTCTTATCCAAGGTTATCTTCCAAGTCACTCTCATTTATCAAATTTAGTTCCTTAGAAACCTAATCCCTTAAAAGATCGATATTATCAATGCAAATTGGATCCAATGAACTACTTATTCTATTAAGAGTCCTAGTAAACAATAAAATTTAATTATTAGAAATTATATCTAACTTAATATTGGTAATAACATACTTTTTTTTAGGCTTTAAATTGTATCGAACGAAGACCAAGTTATTTAATCTTTAGTGCTCCAATCTATTCCTTTTCTTGGAATGGATGAATTTAAATGTGCTCCAATTCCTTTCACAACCTTTTACACTTACACATTGACCTAGAATTCAAATTGTAAGCCTTTGCAATTCTGGAACACCATTTTCGAATTGATCCTACTAAAAAATTGTAAGTTATAAGACAAAAAAGTAGTGTTATAAACAAAATAAAGTGATAATTAATTTTCAACAAGTAACAAAAGTGAAAAAATATATACCTGGATTAAGTTTTGCTCTTTGTCAAATAGTAATTGACATCCCAAAATCTCCGAAAGACTCCTTATAAATCTCCATTTATGAGTTTAGGAGATCTTGCATCATCTTATGGGCAACAACTGTTGTAATAGTTAATAGCATTTCTTTATTAACATCAACTTTCTTTATAGAACTTGGTCCAAAATAGACACTAGGATTCGAAAATGCCCTAATTGTAAACAACGAAGAGTAGAATTGCCTTTCCCGTCTCTCATTGATGACTACAAGATAAGGTGTGCATAAGGAAGACCTATTTTTAGATTGGCCTTACTTCCTTCACCCTCTCTATGGTATCATAAAAATAACCCATTGTTGCCTTTTCATCACTATCAGTCAAATGAAACACCTTCTATAAAGGCTCACAACTTATATTACAAATTGGCATTAGGACCAAAATTCAATATCTTCAAGTATAATTCTGGAAGCTTCCAATTCAACATTAGACCTAGCATATTGAGATGCAACTCACTTATCACTTGTAAAAATCTATCTCAAATCTTTCTTCATTATAATAAAACACTGAAGTGATAAGAAATTCCTTACAAATCTTGGAACAGTAGGACGATATAAATTTCTATCATTGGTAAAATCATTTCTCATCAAATTCAACCATGAACTTGGTCATCCTTTTTATTTTTTGCATAGTCTCATCGATGATGGGAAAATAACTAGCATCCCCTAGATTTTCTAACATTAAGTCAATGCAATATACAGCATAAGGAGTTCTAAAAAAGAAGAATTATACTTGCTTTTTAATCTTCTTACAACCGCTTTATAAGCAGAATCATTGTCAGTAATGAACTGAACAATATTTTCTAGCCTTAATTTATTCACAACTTCATTGAATATTTCAGATAAACTATCAGCATTCCTAACAAAGCTAGATGTATCAATAGACTTCAAAAACATTGAGTCTTTTATAGAATAAACCAAAAAATTAATAATATGCTCATGTCTCCTATTTATCTAACCATCACACATGGTTGAACTCCCATAAGTAGCCATTCTTCTTTGCTCCAAATAACTTCTAATTTCATAAACAGAGTTACTCAAAAGTTTACCTCTATAGTTATCAATAGAAAGATTTTTGTATCCCTAACTGTAAGAGGCTATAACATCCATCATAGGCTAACAATAATAAGATTGATAAGCATTAAATGATACACCAAAATCATACCACCATTTAGCCATTGCATATCTACATTGTGAGTTGTTTCTCTTGATTACACAACATTATAAATTGAAGGCTGAGCTCCAGAAGTTATTCCTGGAACAAAAATTTGACATCTACCTTCTTTTTTTCTTAAAATCAGGTCCAGATGTAACAGTCAATTCTTGTTGGGTAAGAACACTACTAACTTCAGCATTTCTACTATTATCCTGAACATCAACAAATGAACTTCCACTATTAGATTCATAATTCAATCTCTCGCTTTTGTCTTTTGATACTATTCAAGCAACGTTTTCATTTGCCACTTCACATTATAACTCACTTTTTTACATGGTTCCATATCTCCTTTAACCCCAACTAAATGCTTCTTTAATCTAGTGATTCCTCTACCTTTCAAATGCTTGTTACCGAGGGCTAATGTAGGATAAAGCCAGGTTGGATCATTGTATCTTTCTAATGTGGTTGAATGATCAGAAGTACTTGAACTTCCTTCTATTTATCTGTAAAAATAAATGAAGACATATATCAAAATAAAGAACCCATAATTTCATTATCAACTACTATCACAAAATATATATTGCTTAATTCAAAAGTCTAAACTAATACAATTACATAATACACATATACATCTTATATAATATAACTCATTTTGTATGATTACATCATATACAATTCAATTTCATTTAACACAATTCAACAATAATTTAAAAACCAACAATTCAATATATCTTATATAATATAACTCATTTTATATGATTACATCATTCAACCATAAACTAAAGACATACACTCACATCTATAACATATTTAACTTTAACCACAACTCACAACTATAAGTTTATACCTTACTTTATGTAATGTCATAATCCAACTATAAACTAATACATTTTGTTTACTTATACAATTCAATTTATAATACTTATAATTAGTTTATTTTCTTAACTAATTTTAATCAATATTGTTACTCAAATCCTAATTCCTAACTTTGATTTAATAATTTTTCATTCAACAATTTTAATTAACATTCTTATTTCTTACCCAAATTTTCCAATGCATTAATTTTCTTTATAAATTAACAATGTCTAAATTATATTGAAATTGAATCAACTCACACAAACAATTCCAAATTTCAAATTTAGATTTTCGAATTCATTAATTTTCTTCATAAATTGATAATATCTAAATTTTATTGAAATTGAACCAATTCACACAAACAATTTCAAATTCAAATTTTCCAACCCATTAATTTTCCAAGAATTTCACACAACATCAACTCACACAAACAATTCCAAGAATTTCAAGAATTCCAATAATTCCAAGTTTCCAATAATTCCAATTTTCAACACTTCCATCAATTCAAATTTCTAACAATTCCAAGTTTTCAACAATTCTAATTTCCAACAATTCCAACTATCACAAAACATACATACACAACCAAATATAATGCAATTGCTATTCAGATTTCAGAGAAAAAACACATCCAAAAAATCAAAAAAAGCAACTAAATGCTAGGTCGATTCGAGTTGGTATTTGGCTCTAGAGTATTAAAATTATAGATTTGTTGATTCTAATAGCGATGGATAGTTAGAAACAGTGCCGGAGAGTAATGGTGGCCGGTGGTGGTGTGGTTTGTTTGCGGTAAGAAGAGTGGATGGTGGCATGTTGCGTGACCATGACACCATGAAGAAAGTGGAAGGAGAGTGGGGGGATAGTCACTGGAGATGGAGAGGAGAGTCATTGTTGGAGAGAGAGAGGAGAATCTACTCCGTCGAAGAGGAGAACAAGAGAGATAGTAAGAGTATGTGAAAGACAGTGAGAGAGAAATGAGAGAGGGAGGGAGGCAGAAGCAGTCCGGGGGGTTATTTCTTTTAAATTTTTTTATTATTGAAAAAAGGTCCCTACCTTTTTCAAAATTTACAATACTAGTTGGTACTATGTGAAATTGCTGGTATTGACGATCAGTACCTAGGAGTGTTGTTTCATACCATTTTCTAGCCAATACGATACAAAACCAAAAACATTAGTTTAGAGGGCAAGTGGTAATAAGAGCCATTGGGAAGGCAGTAGCAACCGAAAGGTAGCGGCAAGAAGGTTTTATGTTTTACAAAATTAGGGTTTTCTAAACTGGAAGAAAAAGGGAATTTGGCCATAGGTTTGAGATATGGAGTGTTTAGCAACTAGGATAGTATATCCTAGGTTCAAATTAGGATTGTTTGGCTTTTGGGTTAGTGTAATCCAAAATCTAAATAAAGAGTATTTGGTTATTGGAATAAGTATTCCAAACTAGGACTTGGGCTTTTGGTTCTTAGATTAGGAATAATCCAATTTTAGAATAACCCATATTCAATTAATAATTTGAAAGAGATTTTAAATTTAAAATTAATTTTAAATTAAATCAATTGTTTTCCTTAATTTTATTAATATTAATAGTAAAATTGATCCTAATTTAAATTTAGAAAAGATGTTTCTAGAATTAGAAAGTATTTCTTAAGTAATTAAGAACGATGTGTTGTAATTAAATTTATTTATTTCAAATTGATTATGATAAATAAAATTTTTATTTTTATTTATATAGAGAATTATTATTCTATTTATTTAGAAATTATTTCTTTATTTATTTGAATAATAAGTTTCTTGATTTATTAGAAAAGGTACTTTTCTTGATTAAATTTGAAAATGTGTTTTTATTTATGAGTCAAGAAAAATGAGCTTTTAAAATATTTTTGAAAGAATTTCTAATTTATCAAGAAAATATTTTCTAATTAATTAAAATATTAGTCTCTAAATAAATATTATAAAGGAATTTCTTGAATAAATTTAGAAATATTTTATTAAAGTAAGAAAGTGAGATATTATGTTATAAGCTTTTATTGGAGTTGTTTATATTGTGTGTAAGGGTGTTCTAATATTAGGATTCCTCTTTATTGTTAAGGAAGATTGTAAAAGAGTTTCTCTTTATTGAGAAAATATTGTACAAAGGTTATTCTTCTCCTTGAAAGAAAATTTATAGTGAAATTTCAATAAGAGTCTTAAGAGTGGACATTGGAAAGTGTTATTTGCTGGACTACTCTAAATTAATTTATTTTTCTCTTTATTTCCCCTTTTTACATTATTAATTAAGTGTGTTGTTGACATATATTATTTTATATCATGTTTTCATCTTTTATAAATTATTCTCATTAACACATTAATCTAATGTTTATCTTATTTAAAATCTATCAACGCTTAATTCAATCCTTCTAGGTGTCATTAAAGACTAACAACTAAGAAATATTAAATCTTTACATAATTCAAGAAAAATCACCTTTTTATATTATAGAATTTTAACTCTTGTAAATGGAGAGTATTATGCAATTTAGACTCATATGACTAGGACGGTATAATGTATTTCATGCATAGTATCATTTGATACATTAGCCAATGATAGGTTCAATCCACAATCCTTCGTTCAATCCACTATCATTCTTAATCAAGAATCTTATATGCACCATTCATGTCTTGCGTAATGTAAGGATCATGCCCCTTAGACAAGAACTTGTTTCATATAATGATTGGTCTTCACATTGTAAGAACTAAGTCCCTAACTTAAAAAGTCTTGTCTTAAGTGGTTGGTACTTCAAGTATCAAACCATTTTTTATCCCCTAGGCCTCTATTGAGCATTTAGGTCCCCCTTGGAACTAATACAAGTAAGTGCTTTCAAGTGATTGAGTACCCTTTTTGGTTACATTGTTGACAAAAGACCATCATTCCTCTCTCTAAAATCTTAAGATAAGGCTAACTGGAGCAACTAGTCTTGAAAGAGTTCTAATTAACCAAAAATACCACTTTTTGTACTCCTTATCATCTAAGGAAAATGCTTGTAAAGTTCCTTATATAAAGTCCCTAGTTATCTCTTGGTAAGCCAATATTACTTTATGTATGGAAAGTAAGAATATAATTAGACAAAACCAAGCTTCACTTAGTTCCTCTCTGGACATACTTTAATAATGTACATCTAGAATGTTGAAGCACGACAAGATTAAGCTACTTGGCCAACTCAATTGGAAAAATATTGTGTGTGGATGGTAATACAACTACTCTAGAAAGTATAGGTTTCGTGAGGATATGCATTAAGATCAACATAAAAAAGAAACTTCTAGACTCTTTAAATTTGATCAAACTTGATCCGTTAGGCAACTTGGTAGAGGTTAAAATCTTAGTCATTTACCAATGGAGAACCTAAGAGTAAGGCAACTTGGTAGAGGTTAAAATCTTAGTCATTTACTAATGGAGAACCTAAGAGTAAAGAAGAAACTACTTAGAATGCTACAAATAGGATCTCTACTAAGGGAGATAGTGATGAGTTAGTAAGTAAAATCAAGCTATGAAAAAGAAACAACAATGTTATCTCAAATTAAGAATTTGCCTCAGACTATGCACAAGAGTGATGCTTATCAGACCTATAATCTAATCATAATTTGACAATAAGAAATGGAGGAGACTCTTTTAAATGAATCATTTTATATTCACCATCCTCTTTGAATACTAGAGACTAGATGAGAAAGAGGTGATGACTACAGAGGAGCCTCTCTTTATAAACCAAGTAGGAGCTTACCCCAATGCTATCGGTGAACATCCTCTACAAGAAGCTAATGAGGTAATATTCACTGGCAAAGGATCCAAATTCACATAAATGTGAATGATGTTTGTAAGTGAAAAGAAAGTTATTAGTGGGAATCTTAACTTAGAATATTGGGGGTCTCAATATCCCTATTAAGTAATAGATAGTACAAGACTACCTTAAATCATTAAAACATTTCATTTTTAGACTTCTATAAACAAAAATCAAAGAAGAAAGTTATAATAAAATATAGTTATTTTAAACTGATTAGAAAATCATTATTAATTATAGAGCTCATCATTATGGTAGAATCATTCTAGCTTACAATATTAACATAAATAAACTTACTTACCACCTCGTCATCGATTAAGTAATTCACATCTATGCTATTTTGAAAGCCATTAGAAGAGAGGTATGCTTCAGTTTTGTATACGTAGCCAATATCTTATTTCAAAGAAGCTCTAAGTGGAACTATTTGATGAACATTTCTTTAAATATGAACTCTCTTTAGCTAATCATAGGTGATTTTAATTGCACTTTATTAAACTTAAAGTCTAAAGGCAAATTGGGCTCTAATGATTTCTATAATAATTTCAAATCTAGTGTGAGGCAACTTGAACTCATAAATCTTAACTATAAAGGAAACTCTTCACTTAGTGTAATAAACAACAAAGGAAAGGGTTCTTTATAAGGAAACTTGACTGGGAATTTATAAATCAGAGGTGGCTAGTTGAATTCCAAGGTAACAAGGCCATTTCCAGTTCTCCTTTAACTTTAAATTATACCTAAGTGGACATCTATAGTCTAATAGTTCTTTATACTTAAGTAACTCCCTTTAGATTCTTCAATTTCTTGGTGAAGCATTAGGGATTTCAAGAAGTAGCTCTAATGGAAATTAACTTGCTAGTGGATGGATATGAATAATACAAGTACATTAAAAAGTTGAGGTAAGTTAAGGAGAATCTTAAAGCTTTGTATGGAGACCTTATTAGTGTAGACAATTTAGATATGAAAGTAGGTAAGAGAGCCTTTTCTAAAGTACAAAATAATATTCAAAATGATCCTTTGAATTTAAGCATCAAAGGAGATGAAAAACCTACCTAGGGTAAATATATCACAACACTTCATGCTTACCACTCCTTTATAAGAGAAAAGTAGAGGATTTTGTGGTTATCATAAGGTGATATAAATTAAGATTTTTTATAGAGCTATTCTAGCAAAGAGGAATGCTAATAAAATCATTAGGATACTACTAGATAATAGAACAATGATCTAGGCTTAAGAGGATATTAAGAAACAAGTTTTAATCATTCCAAAAGCTCTTTGGGATCTAATTCAACCTACCATGCTTTAGTCACTAAGCTAAACTCTTTCACTTCTAAAGTTATTTCTAAAAGCTAAACTATTGATCTTAATAAACTAGTAACTAAAGTTGATGTGGAAAATGGTATAAAATCTTTCAATCCTAAGAAAGCTTTAGGCCCTGATGAACTCAATACATTTTTCTTCAAGGAATGTAAGCAATGGACTAAAGCTCAAGTGACTAAATCCATTTTAGAATTCTTTAATACTAGATTGTTATATAAGGAAATCAATCACACACATTTTCTTAGTTTCCAAGATCCTTAATTTTAGTTCTCTTAAGAACTTCAGACCAATTACATGTTATAACACCCTTTATAAGTTCATTTCTAAGATATTATTATCAAAAATGAAGTTTATTATGAGTACTTTCATAAGGAAATCCCAAGGAGCCTACATTAGTGAAGAGACATCAGGGATAATATTCCTTTTGGCTCAAGAACCTCTTAAGGCATACCAAAGGGAGGCTATAAGAAAGTTTTGTGTAATTAAAATTGATTTAAGAAAAGCTTTTGACTCCATTAATTAGGATTTTATAATTCACTAAATGGAAGCTTTTGGATTCCACATAAACTATATCCATTGGATAAGACAATTACTACTCCCTCCTTTAAGATTCATGTCAATAGAGAATTAACTTAAAGAGTCAGAAGGGGTAGAGGGGTTAGACAAAGAGAACCATCTCACCATACCTGTTTACTATTTACATAGACATCTTAATAATGCTAATACACTTTAATATATGAGGAAGCACCTCATTCAAGTTCTAAAAGAAATGTAGCAGGTTGGATGTTTTTTACTTGTCATTTGGGGATGATCATTTAATATTTTTCAAACTTGGTCATGCTACTGTCAAATTGCTTACAGATTGTTAATTAGTTTAATAAGCTATCAAATATCCAAATCAAAATAAATAAAAGCTTTAAAATGCTCTCACCTAATACTAGTCCTCTAAGCCATAATTTTTTTTCTCTTTGATAGTTTTTGAGCTGCAACAACCTCCCTTCATTTACCTAGGAATTCCTATCACTACTAAGAAACCTTATAAGGATTGTAAACCTCTATATGATATGATTGAGGAAAGAATCAACTTATGATGCAATAAGTGTTTATCATATACAGAAAGAGTTCAATTATAATCTCAATTATGAATAACCTATCTGAGTATTGGATCTCCTATCTAGTCCTCCCTAAAAAGCCATCCAAAGATAATGGTAAACTGTTGAGGAACTTCCTATGGAGTAGAGATTCTCATAAGTCATTTGGTGCTAAAGTTAACTGGAGAGAAATTAGTAACTCAAAGCATGAATATGGTCTAGGAATAACCAATCCATCTCAACTGTAAGGTTCTTCTGACAGAAAAGGTTTAGAGGCTACTAACGGATAAAGAGATTCTCTAGGTTTAATGGGTTCATGCTACCATCTAAAGGGTAAAAACTTTTGGGAATTAAAACCTAAAACCAACATCTCCAAGACTATGCATAACATATTTAAATTGAGGGGGTTCTATATTAGAAAATCAAACACAAAATAGATAATTAAACACAATCTTGTCTTGAGTTTGATAACTAGAACAATAAAGGGCCTTTACACCTCATACTTGGCATCTTTCACCTTAGACATATGCTTACTCCCAAAGCTATAGTGAAGCAATTGATAAACCAAAATGATTAGGATATTCACTTCAGAGAGTTCAATTGCATTATTAAGGCACTTCCTAACTATAGGCTAGTTTAACACTTGGATAATTGAATTATTTAAACAAGGCACTCATCCGAGGTCTTCACTTAGAAGACCTATTATTAATATTTAAATGTCTAACTTTAAAGATGCAATGGTGTAATTTGGTGTTGTTTAAGAAGAATCCTCTTAAAGTTGCTTTTGTTACTTGGCTTGCAATGAGAAATAGACTGAATACACTCGACAAAATTAAAGGGGTACAACTCACCATACTTTTTTTTATGTCCTTTGCAATAATGAAATAGAGACTCATGACCACCTCTTCCTCCAATATTTGTTCTTAAATGTATTATGATGGAAAATAAAAACCTTTTGCAACTGCTACTATCGAGAACGTAATAGTGAAAACATCATTCGATGAGCTAGTTCAATAGCCCATCTCTTACCAGATGATCTCACCTTATTTCAAATTGCTTTTGCATAAGTGTGCATGCAATCTATAGGAAGTAAAACCTTAATATATTTAAGAACAAGCAAACATCATCAATTCTTTCTATCATTCGAAGATCTCAAGAATAAAGAAAACCATTAGGTTATCTCTTAGAGATAATAGAACCTTTGGAAATATACTGACAAGATGAGGAACATGGAGCTGAGCTATTTGAAAAATTACACTAACAGATGAGCAAGCTATGTTATTAGAGATTCTTCATACATGTTCAAAAGATATAGTTGATACCTGAGACTATAACTCTTATATAAGTACCTATACCACTTTCTTAAGTTGCATTAACAATTATCCTCCATAAGTCTCGTAAGATTAGTATCCTAGCACTTTATGTATTTTAGCTATTTAAATGTGATTAGTTCCCACTTTTAGGAACTATCTATTAATCGGTCTGCATCCAATTAACTAAAGTTGTCATGTTAAGGTTTTATACCTCCTTATAACTCCTCTTGGAGCTTTTCATTAATATATTCTTTTATTTACAAGATATATTCATATAATATTGAGTCATTAGACCATTGAAGTAACTAGAAGAAAGTATAAATATCAAGACTGCTGGAACCCCACCCCGGGCGGGTCCACGGCCCGACGTCCTATGTGACATCTGGACCTGTGGCCCACGGGGGAGGAATTCCCCACCAGT
>JANQAP020000248.1:1540988-1553069 GCA_026874005.2 Erythroxylum coriaceum
CAATTCAAATTATTCTCTGAAGAAATAGCAAGTCCAGTTTAATTTTTAAAACATTGATTTAAACATTAATTTTGGTATAAAATTTACTAATTTGTAGACAAATCTCACTGGTTAAATATGAGATCACGCATGTACAAGATCTGAAAAGAGAGATATCCTTTTGTCCTCTATAAATATTCAAGCACAAATGATCATATAATATCTCGCACTTGATTGTGACACATAATGAGTTGCATCTTATTTACAGTAAATTCTTATTAACAAGAGACAATTTAATTAAATTGATCATCTAATAATCTTAATCATAAAAAAATTCAACCAGTTAAGCTAGTTCAACTGTAAAAACTTTAAATCATCTAACTTTCTGGCTTGATTTTCAACTTTTCAATTCGATTTACTTTAATAACTCTTATTGTTAAAAAAATTGAGCAATTAATTAATTAACCAGTCAATTTTTTATTAATTAATAAGTTCTTTTAAACTAAAATAAATTAATTAATTTTTATTTGACAATTTCTTTTTTCGATTAAACTTCAAATTTTTCGATGGTAAAAACAATCTCTTTCAATCATATTTCAAATTCCTTAATTTTATTCAAAATTTAACCAATTTTGTAACGGTCTAATACTGGTTGAATATTTTAAACCTTAAATCTCTTGTATTACTGATTTAAATTACGGTCCAGTTTTTAAAACATTGAAAAAAACACAAAGATAAAAGGTAGAGAAATGGATTTCATAGCATTATTTTCTCAATTGATTATTGTAAACTCAAATTAGTTATATTATAGTAGTAATTGATATTAATAATTAATTCAGTTAATTATAAATAAAAAGGTGCATATTGTTAACGAAAAGTTTCCTCCTGCACTTTCATTCTAAAAAGCTATATAAGGTGAGGTTCTAAATTTTCTGAACTTGCCATGTGTACAAGAGCACCCCAAGTCATCCAATGAGACAAGTTGGACACATATTGGCTTGGGCTGTACAACAGAGGGCTTCGCTAATTGAAAGCATTATTGTATTTTGACACTAGTTTTTGCTGAAAACAAACCCAGCACACCCAAGCTCAGTTCATAACTTCATATTCTCCACAAGACCCACCATCAGGATCAAAATTAACTCGTCCAAGATTCCCACTTAGTCTTCTCGGTCTCCTCCGATCACCGAGTCATTCACACCTTTTCTTGTCGACTTTGATCAGTAAGTTCTGATTCAGAACACATTACTCTCGAACTCTCGCCAACGGCTAATGAAAGAAAAACATCCCACCATGACCGACCACGACCACGACCACCGTCACCACCACCACAACCGACCACACCGGCTCTCACTCCCTCCCCGGTCCGCCACTTTCAACTCTACTTCGACTGCCGCGTCCTCCAGACCCTATCCTCCCTACCCGTCAAATCTGGCCACAACTCCAACGCCAACTCCGTCGAAACACCGTCTTTCCTAATCCCTCTCCTTTCCCTCTAGAACCCTACCGCCCTCAGCAGTCGCCTCTTCAAAATCATCACTCTCATTTCTCTTCCTCCTCCTCTTCTCTCTGCGCTCGCTGTACTCTCTCCTCCCCTTTTTACGATCATCCCCTTCGTTCTCTCTGTTTCCTTTTTCTTTCCTCGTTTCTCTCTTGTCCTTCGTTCTCTCTCTAGCATTCTCTCTTCTCTCTTCTCCCTCCCCTAAAACCCCTTTTCACTTCAAAAACCCTAAGCAACCCATTTTCTCTATTTCTTCAATTTCCCCTTCTCAACACAGGCTTTTTCTCTGGAAATCGATCTTGCTCGCTGTTGTCTTCCTCCTCAGATTTCAAGCGCTCAGGTATTGTGGTACTGCAGCTATGATTCTTGCTGAATTGTCTGGAAACGTCGCTGCTCGATGTTTTTCCGAGAGGAGGAAGCGGAATGTGGGCGTGAATCGAACGGGGGCTGGTATCGGTGGTAAGACTAATGGCTTTTTGGCGCTCTTAGTTGGGTTGTTCTTGTTATCGTTGAGTTGGGATCGGATTGATTGTTTTCCGCTATCGACCTCGTTTGTCGAAAAATATGGGGTTTCTGTGTTTCCTAGGGAGCGTTGTGTAAGAATTTGGCCTATGCTGTTACCGTTTTTGTCTGGGTTCTTGGGGTGTTACGAGTCTGTGTCGATGAATTGGGGAACAATTAGGCAATTGGGCCAAAAAAGGGTTCGGTTGATTTCTCTGTTTTATACTACTGTTTTGCTGTTTATTCCTGCCGCTGTGAGTTTTGCATTGTTGGAGCGAAGTGATGATGATGTGTCCATGTGGAACTTGGGTTGGCCTTTGGCTAATACCGTTGTTTTTGGAGTGCTTTTATCTGAGAATTACGGTGATGTAAAGCAAGTGACTGCTAACGATTTCCAGAGGGAGTTTTTGGTTACCTTTGTTTGCACAATTGTTTTGGAGCTGTTTTATTTCCCTGAGCTTTCACTTTGGGGGATTTTGTTAAGTGGAGTCTTGCTGTATATTGCTGTTAGGAAGTTGGATCCTGTTTATTCAAGTTATATTGAATTGGGTTTGGAATCATCCGATTCATTTAGTTCTTTGATAGTAAAGCCTATCCGCCATATTTTAAGTGAGAGAAAGTCTCGAAAGATTGCTCTTTTTCTTATGATTAACACGGGTTATATGATTGTGGAATTTGTGGCTGGGTTCATGAGTAACAGTCTTGGATTAATATCAGATGCTTGTCATATGTTGTTTGATTGTGCTGCTTTGGCAATTGGTCTTTATGCTTCCTACATTTCACGATTGCCAGCCAATTCTCAGTTTAACTTTGGGCGTGGGAGGTTTGAGGTACTGTCTGGATATGTTAATGCTGTTTTCTTGGTTCTTGTTGGTGCTCTGATTGTGGTGGAGTCGTTTGAGAGGATTTTGGACCCTCAGGAGATATCAACTAGTAGTTTGTTGGCAGTTTCAGTTGGGGGACTTGTGGTGAATATTATTGGTTTGGTCTTCTTTCATGAGGAGCATCATCATGCTCATGGTGGTTCTGGATCATGCTCTCATTCTCAATCACATACTCATTCTCATTCTGATTCTCATACTCATTTCCACTCCCACTCTCACTGTCAACAGCATCATCATCATCATTCACATAGTCATGTTGCACATCGAAAGGATCATGAAGATATCTCTGTTTCCCATGACTGCCATAAAAATTCAACAACTGACCATGATGATCACAAGCACAGTGATAATCACCTAAACTGTGCTAATCATTTTCATGATCACGATGATCACTCTAACCATCATAAAGCCCATGAGCATTATAATCATGGTGATGCTTCCAAGTATGTCAAAGGAAGCTTAATCCATATTCATGCCAATCCTCAACAGGCGGATCACAAAAGTGATTTTTCCTCTGGAAGCAGTAATTTACAACAATCAAAAGTGGCATCTAATGAGAAGAGAAAAGAAAAGCACCACCATCTTCACATTGACCACAACATGGAGGGAATCTTTTTGCATATTCTTGCGGACACTATGGGAAGTGTTGGAGTTGTTATATCGACTCTTTTAATTAAGTACAAAGGATGGCTTGTTGCTGACCCTGCTTGCTCAATATTCATTTCTGTTTTGATTATATCTTCTGTCATTCCATTACTTAGGAATTCTGCTGAGATTTTGCTGCAGAGAGTTCCACGGGCTCATGAGAAGGAGATAAAAGAAGCAGTAAGTGATGTTATGAAGATAGATGGAGTGCGTGGTATTCAGAACTTTCATGTTTGGAGTTTCACTAACACGGATGTCATTGGGACTTTGCATCTTCATGTTTCAGTAGAAGCTGACAAACCTTCTTTAAAGGCACTTGTTTCACATATATTTCTAGATGCTGGAGTCAAAGATTTGACTGTTCAAGTGGAATGTGTCAAGTAGATATTACAGTCAAGGTTGACCAATTACACTATATTTGGGGAAAAGGAGCCTCTCACCTTAATCACTGGATGTGGGTCAATTAAGGTTACCTGTTTCTTATACCAATACTCGTGGATTTAATTGCATTTTACCATGTGGCGCCAAAGAAGATGGATTTCATCCAGCACTGTGCTACTGTTTGCTGTTTTCCTCTTCCGGGTTCATGACTGCACTACTGAACATGCATTCCATCAGTTGACCAATGTCGAAAGAAGCATATGGTCATTGTAACATCCTAATCCTTTATTTGCCCAGTAGAAAATCCAGAAATTTATGTATTTGCGTAATGCTTCTGGAGCGAGGTGACGGGGATGAATGGATGTAAGGAAAGACATATTGTCTAGAAACATATTGTCTTTGTGCATGACAGTAACTTCCAAATAATCGTTTTTAGAAGTGTAAGTTATAATTCAAGCACAAATTTTGCGTGCTTTTCCGTTCCATGAAGTTGAATCAACTTTAATTTTAATGTCATTTTTACCCAAATTTCTGAGGTTATGTCAAAATCATCCAACGTGAAGCTTGTGAGGCAAACAACCAAGTAATGGCGCATGTGCATATGTTTTTACTTTTATAAACGAAAATTCACCTATGGTTCATCCTTATTTCAAAATTTAAAATTTTAAAGTTTCTTGAATGACAGTAATTTTCGAGTTTAGATCGGAAATTAAAGGTTACAAAATCAAAACATCTTTTGTAAGGTAAGGTGGGGTTTATAATGGGCTAAGTTGGGTCAAATCCCCCGAGGCTTGCATGGAAAAAAATTTATTCTGAACTCTATGTCTAGTTTAGAATTGATAAAATTAGCCCAAATTGTTTTGAGCATTACATTAGATTTGAGTTTGGGTTTAACAAACTTTCATAAGGCAATTTGAGTTTAGCTTAAAATTTGGTCGAATTTGAATAATCGAAACCTAAGTTCAAGTCCGTTTGGAGCATTAAAAATGACTTCGTTTTTATCTTAAATTATTGACAAAACATTGTTATTTTAAGTTAGGTCCATTAACAAGTACAAGTTTGGTCTTAACTTTGGTCAATCCAAGCTTGACCTATTAACTTTAGGTCGGACATAGTCAGGCCTACTCATATTGTTATGTTTATTTGGAAGATCCACCTGGAGCAACCCAAATGCTCATTTTGAAATGATATTTTTAATTAATTTTTCAAAATAACACATCTTGATCTTTAAATTAAAAAAGGTAAAATTTAATTAAATTTAAACTAATCCATAATTTCATGATGACTCAAATTCTTACTAATTTATTTAAAGAGATTTATTAAATTAAAGATTAAACTCAAGTCAAATTAAACTTGAATACTCGAATTTAAGTTTGAACTTAATCCATACTCGAATTAAATTAAACATAAATAGTCAGAATTTAAATTCAAACATAACTAAACTGGATTTAATTCATTGTCTTTGACTTAAAATAGGTCGAATCAATACTAAGCTAATTTGTAATCCTTATTTAAGGGCTTGAATTAATGGGTTAGATTTAACGCGTCTAATTACACCAGCAGATTAAGCCTTTGGAGTCCACTAGTCTCGTGTATGAAATCCCAAGACAACTTACTTTGTATCATAACCTTTTCCTTACCAATTTTTTACTCCTTACAATTCCCGATTCCAAACAAACCATAAAACTACAAGCCTTCGGCCCATTGATAAAAAAATAAATATAAAAAGAAGAAAAGATACTTTTAAGTAACTTAAAGCAAAATATTATAAGAAAAAGGATAAAAACTTAGAATAGCTATATTTAAAAGAAATAAGAAAAAGAATAAAAAATTGCTGAATGTCAATATTATTATTGTAAAGAAAAAGGACATTATGTTAATAAATATCCTAAAAGATTTAATAAAAATAAAATTGAAATAGATAATGAACTAAATGAAATGATAGATTTTATTAGAATTAATACTTTTGCAGAATACTCTTTCTAAAGAAAGCATTTTTATAATAACAGATACAGAATATGAAGAAACTTCAAATTTTGAAATAAATAATTGAAATAAAAGAATCTTTTAATATTCAGGTTAATAATCAAATAATACATAATATATTAGAAATATCTAAAATACATGGAGATTACAGTTAAGAAGTTCTTATTAATAAAAAAAAGCTTAAAAAGATTCAAAAACACTATGTTTTCTATAAATTTTTATAGAGGATTTAATATGACATTACTAGAAAAATAGAGGTAAAATCTAGAAAACACCATATATTCTACGATATTAATCTTAAAGAAAAAACTCTCGATATTAGTTTAACTTCTAATAAATTAATGATTCCTCCACTATCTAAAAGAATATTTCTTGTAAACTTGATCACATTCTCAAAGAATTTAGGGATAAAATAGGATAAGTGTATCTCAGATCCATACAAATGATAATCATATCTACTTTTAGAGAGGGTATAGATAGTCTTCTAAATTTAGCAATATTAGATTATCAAATTCGCAATAGAAAAGAAGCCTGTGTGGGAATTTTGAGAGGCAATCTTCGGTACCAAAAACTTTTGTTTAATATCTATCCTAAAATGTCTTATAATATACAATATAAAGATTTTGATAGAACACTCACTTTAATCCAAGACTTTAAAAGAAAATATTTAATTAGAAATGAATATAGACCGTATTCTATTACCTACATGATATCTTATGCCCTATCCAATACTCATCATACATAATGTTTTGCAGACAAAGATATTGTTGACTTTCTAAAGTTATTTTCTGAAGTTTAAAGAATATACCCTCCTTATACAACAACTATAGAAGACCTAGAAGATGACTTTTCATTAGATTTACAATAAAAACCCTTACTAACTTCTCATAATACATTATTTCCTAGATTATCTTATTTAGAAACTGATGTTTCGAGTAGTCAACAATATGTTAATACCTTGATAAGAGCAAACATAAGGATAAGTTAATTATATAATTAAAAGAGAATATTTTGATGGTACAAATTATGCTCCCTGTAATATCTTATTTGACACCAAAGCTAGTGGAAGTTCCATTAATCAAAATTTAATACATAATTTGATAAGTTTCCACCAAAATGAACCTTATCAATATATAAATTTTAATGGTGAAATACGTTAGATTGATATCGCGATATAAACCACTATTAAGATAGGAGACAATAAAATACTTTTAAGATTAATAGTTGAAAATAAATGATTCAATTTAAAGATACTACTAGGAATTAGTTTTCTTGAATAAGTTTAACCTTATAAAATAACTCAATATGAAATACAATGATCTTATAACATCATCGTAATATACATTCCAAGATAATGACTAGTCTTACTAGGATTTGTATTCCAATTGAAATAACTTATAAAGATTATAGGGACGAATACTTTGCTGCCTATATAGACAGTGGAACTAGTTATTGTTTATATGAATCAAGTTGTTTTCCTTTACAATATCATAAAACCTTACAAAATATAATAGGAATAGATATTTCTAACAATAAAATACATTTATCCAAAGGTATTTAGCAACCCTAAATACTATTAGAATCATTTTTAATAAAATATCAACCATTTTACTTTTATGATGTTAGAATTAATATTCTTTTAGGAACTTTCTTCAATTATTTCATAAAATATTATTTGATATTATTATATAACAAAAAAATTTCAAAACTCCTTGTAGTCAATAGATAATAGTTAATAGAATTTAAAATGCCTACCCCGATCACATTTAAACCTCACATAACCTAGCATGGTATGAGATAGAAAGAAAAAAAATGATCTTCTCAAAAGGCAAACCTTTATTAAAAATAGAAAATATTCTAGAACATAAGTATTAACAGATAAAAACTATCAGAGATGGACTAGAATTAGTAAAACAGAAGATAAAGAAAAATTACTCTGATAACTTATTACAATTTTCAGATAAAAATGCCTGGTATAATTTTCAGATAAAAATAGCGAAGAAGCAAACTTAGAAATGAAAGATAAACAAAAGATTATTAGAGCTCTATGAGATATAATTTAAAAGATCAGGAATAATTTAAAAAATAACTTCTTGAACTAGAAAAATTAAAGATAATTAGGCCTAATAAATATCTTCATTCTTCCCCAACTTTTTTTAGTTAGAAACCATGCAGAACTAATTAAAAATAAAGCTAGAATGGTAGTAAATTATAAAAAGTAAATGACATCAAAATTTTATTGTGTTTTTATCTTTTTAGACACTTATTCATGCTTTTCTTTTGACGTGTGGAGCGATCTCAATTACATTGATGTGTTTCTGAAACAATTGAGTGGTTGGAACACCCAGAGCACCCTATTCCACTTAGGGTGTTCTAACCCTGTTTCGTTTAATCTGGTTCACACATTTGTGTAGATCCTACTTAAATGTATGGATGAGATTTAATGGAACAGAGTTAGAACTGGTTAACTGGAACAGAAGACCTGATCCTCAATTGAGAGCTCTCAGTGAATTCTTGAATCATTACAAGTAGGCATGGAAATTATGTTATATTGTAGTTGCAAAAGAAAATGCCCAAAAGGGTTATCGATTCTTCTCAGTAGGCACTCAAGTACATTTTCAATCTATATATCTTTTTTCTTTTCTTTTATATGTCTGTTGGATGTATCATCTTGATGCACCAAACAAATGTCAACCACTATGTTGATTGTAACTTCTACATCATGGTCATAGTACTGTGATATGGGCAAAAGGTCTTGATTCTTATTAAGAATGAAACATAAGCACATAATAAATGCTGAATGTTATCATCTGTTACATATCTGCTTCCCTTTCCAAACCTAAAGAGGCTATGTTGTTCTAGGTCATATAGATGTTTATTAAAGAACAAAAGCATCTTAAGAATGATGGGTACAACACTACAAACATGAATCGTAGGTCAAGGAAATTTTTCTTCGAATTTGAGCTTAAATTATCAGCTAAAGTTCCATCTAGTATTTGGGTCTTTTTGCGCTCATGTCTGAAATGCAACATCTTTAGTTTCTATTCTATACTAAACCCGATTCGTCTTGTAAATTCATTAACTAAGCATCCAGGCGTCCACAATCCAGGGCCCTACCAGGCATAGAAACAAATCAATTCAAACTTGGAGGATACTAAAATAAAGAGGTTTTACATATGGTGTAGAAGAAATTAACTTATATAGGAACAAAGTCTCAGTCCATGTGGTGGCTAATCTACTTGAAGAAGGCATAAGAGCTATGTTTTTTTCCTTTTCTTTTTTGAACTGAAATTTTATATTAATTAACAAATATTTACATAGCAAGAATGCTTAGGACTGATTCGTAAGCATATATATCTTGTAACAGGAGAACAAAACATTCAACTAGGAGGAAATACAAAATATAGAGTCTCAGTTGAGACTTTTGATTTAGGGTAACTAGTTCTTTGGCAAACTTATTCTGACCAATATTTACAAGTAAACCTTTAAGCACTACAATTTCAAGTTGTTCTTCTTTAGTTTTCATGTTGTACCTGAGTAGGTATTGTTATGAAACTCGGGTTAATTTCGCTAATAATGAAAAATTCACCTTGAGCACTATTGTCTAGGTGAATAGAGTGTGAACGATTGTACTGAAAAATCACACTATGTAAATTTCTAAGAAAGATTGGAGGGGTTCACAAACGATCCCATTTAAAACTCAATCTCCTATACACAATTTTTGTAAACATTTAATTTAATAGCACAATAATTCACCACAACTATACCCGACAATAGCTATTAAATAGACAAATAAAGAATACTAGAATTTAACGAGGTTCAGCCAATTATCCTTAGACACTACTAAATTTATATTTCACTATTTTCAAGAAATAATACAAGTGTAATACTACAAAAGGAGAGAAGGAATTTTGGTCTTATGGAAAGACAAGTTTGGGATGATTTAACTAAGGAGGGGAGGCTCTTTTTATGGTTTTAGAAACCTCCACCATTCCCACACATTTCTGATGTGGGATTATGGAATAAGCCATAATATTTGACCACTCAACAAATATTCACCTTGGCGAATTCCACTTTTTCAAATCTCTCACAAAACTCATCTTTGGTAGTGTCTTCAAATGCGCTTTACAGTGCCCATATTCAATTTTTAGCAATATTGATCAAGTCCAATCAATGTTGGAACTTGATCACAATCACCACCTTTGTCGACATATCAGCAGGATTCTTAGTAGCCTTAATCTTCTGGATTGCTACTCCACCTTCTTCCAGAACCTCTCTTACAAAGTGATAACGAACATCGATATTATTTGTCCTTGCATGGTAAACCTAGTTCTTTGCTAAAAAGATAGAACTCTAATTATCATAGTGCACTTTGATGTGCTTCTGTTGAACCTATAACTCACCAAGCAATTCTTGAAGCCAAATTACCTCCTTCACAGCCTCTGTAGCTACCATATACTTTACCTCTGTAGTCAACAAAGCAACTGTTGACTGTAAGGTAGACCTCTAACTGACTGGTGCCTTTACAAAAGTAAACATATAACCAGTAGTTGATCGACGTTTATCTAAATCACCGGCATAGTCAGAATCACAATATTTAACTACACATTGATTGTCTTGCTTATTCCGCTAAAATACCAAACCAACATCTATGGTGTTAAGAATGTACCATAGAATTCATTTCACAGCTTGCCAATGTTGCATATACCTGCTCACAACCCTAACTGCCTGTAAAATGTCAGGCCTTGTACACACTATAGCATACGTCAAGCTACCAACCACATTTGCATACGTTACTTTAGTCATGTACTCTCGTTCTACTTCTTTCTTTGGAGATAAAGATGCACTGAGCTTTATATGAGGGGCATTATAGTACCTTTTCAAATATTTCTTTTGAGACAAACACAATCTGCCCAACTTTTTGTCTCTACTTATCTCTATGCCGAGAATTTTTTTGGCTTCACCCAGATCCTTCATTTCAAATTTCTGATTCAACTGAATCTTCAATCTGTCAATTTCTCTTTGATTCTTTGAAGCTATCAACATATCATCAACATACGGGAGAAGATAGATGTAGGATCTATCTTGTAGCTTGCAAAAATACACACAGTGATCATATTTGCGTCTTGTGTACTTTTGCCCCATCTTAAACTTGTTAAATCACTTGCACCACTACCTCGGAGATTGCTTAAATCCGTACAATGATTTTTCAAGCTTGCACACCATATTCTCTTTTACAACAACTTAAAAACCTTTAGGCTGAGTCATATAGATTTCCGCCTCTAAGTCTCCATGTAAAAATGCAATTTTTACATCCAATTGAACTAGTTCCATATCAAACTGTGCTACCAAAGCCAACAAAATTTGAATGGAGGAATGTTTTACAACTGGAGAGAAAACTTCATTATAATCAATTCCCTCCGTCTGAGCATAGCCTTTGGCCACTAGCCTTGCTTTGTAGCGAACACTATCCTTATCAAGAAATCCATCTTTCTTTGCATATACCCATTTGCATCCAATTACCTTCTTTCCTTTTGGGAGACTAGCTAGCTTCCACATTTGATTCTTACGAAGGGAATGTATTTCTTCATTCATGGCTATCCTCCACTTATCTTTTTCTGAACTTTGGACTACTTCCATAAATGGTAGAAATGTCATCAATTTCAATTAGAGATGCATAAGCCACCATATTAACATAACGAGCAGGTACTTGAATGTTCCTTTTTGGCTTTCTCAATGCAATTGGTAATTGCTGCTATGGAGGTTCTTGGGTTGGAACCTCTTCTTCATCTAGCTCCTCTTCTACCACAGGAGTTTCTACATCTGCTTCATCATTTGTTGAGGTAACAATTCTTCAAACTCCACCTGTTTTGGAGTACCATCTATCTATTTAACATTTTCAGTTGTCACCTTTCTTAACATGGTAGATTCATCAAAGGTAACATCCCTGCTGAAAATTATTATTTTTGACTCTGGGCATCAAAGATGATATTCTTTCATACTAGAGGTGATCCCCATGAAAATTGTTTTCTTTGCAGTGGATCCAACTTTGACTCCTTAACATGATAGTTTGCAGTGAAAACAAACACATGTAAGGAATCATAATCTATAGTAGGTTTTTCAAACCATTTTTCAAAGGTGTTTTACCACTAATAATGGTTGATGGAAGGCGATTAATGAGATGACAAGCATATGTAACAGCCT
>JANQAP020000248.1:1553169-1570236 GCA_026874005.2 Erythroxylum coriaceum
CCCGTGTTAGCTGAGGGAAAGGCGTTGAGGGGTGTAAGTCTCCGATAACTGGAACAACTACGTAGTGATACATACTTCCAATCCGACTTTGGTTAGTCGATGTCGCCAACCAGTGTGGTGGTTTGGAATGAGAGCTAGTCGGGAGGGTTAACCAGAAAAAGGTCATAGTTTTCCTGTGTCACCCTATAAAGGACTATAGGGATGCGACATCAGGCTCTATCTTGATGATTCAACCCATTGATCCTCAAGATCTACCAGATCTATCAACTGGGACTACAAGCCTTAAGATCCAGCCCGTATTCTCTCATACGGAAGGTAAGGAAGAGTTGTTGGGTTCACAAGTTTCAAGGTGGGGGAGGATTCTAGGAAAGAAGCAAAATTGGGTTCAAAAGGAAAGCTAGGTTTAATGCCAACGTTAGTGTTTGTGTTAACCGATTTTGGTTTAATAAAATCGGTTAATTTACAAAAATTGGCAGATTAATTAACAAACTGACCAATTTTCAATAATAAGGGTTATTAAGGTAAACTGAATTAAAAAGTTGGGCAACTCAGTTTTTAATCATTGATAATATCTAGATATTTAAAATAATGTCTAGCTTCTTCCACTTAATAATATCTAACAATATCACAATTGAAAATTTGGTCGAGTATTAATCATTCTCTATACCACCTTATTATTGTTATCACTACAAGAAAACAAGACAATTTGCGACATTTTTAAAACGTCACAGAATGTCCAAAAACGTTGCAAAACACAATTTGTGACGTTTTAAAAAACGTTACAAAAAACATCTCAGATTGTGATGTAGGTAAAAGATTTCTGCGACGTTTTATGTAAAACGTTACGGAAAATACCGACATTCCGTGACGTTTATAAAAACGTCATTGAAAGGTTGGCCTTTCCGCGACGTTGTTATAAAACATCGCGGAATCTTTCACATTCCGCGACGTTTTAGGAAACGTCGTGGAAAGTAACATGCTACGTTTTTAAAACGTCACGGAATACACTTATTTTTTTATGAATTTTTTTAATTTTTCTGAAAATAATTTTAATTTAATAATTTTCCAATTTTAATAATTATTTTTTAAATGTTTTAGAAAAACATCGCGGAATACATTTATTTTCTTTCATTTATTTTTTATTTTTTGAAAATAATTTTAAATTAATAATTTTTCAATTTTAATAATTATTTTTTAAATAACAAAAATTTTTAAATCTTATTTATTTAATAACTATTCAATATTATTTATGAATTATATTTATTTAATAATTCTTCAATTTGTTTAGTATATCATTAATTTTAATAATTATTTATGTATCACAAGAATTTCAGTTTTGACAATTACCAATTAGACCTTCACACAAGCCATTGGCAACAGAGTTTCACTTTCACCTCAATGGCTATTGAAGACTTAACATGTGTACACAACCACGTTGAACATGCAATGGTAAGATAGAAAAGAAGAAGAACAAAAGGAGATGAAAAATATTTGAAATATATTGTGCGTCTCAATTTAGATCAAAAACTAGAGATGAAGAAATATGAAAATTTAGTTCATCTAATAACAAAAATGCATTATCCGGAAAAGGGTACATCAACTTTTGGCAGCCAAGTAGTCCCAATATAATTACTTTAATACTTCAGTCATAAGAAACGAAGTTCTGATACCAAATAAGGAACCAGCTCACCATATACAAAAAAATACTGAATACACCCAAATTTTTTCATTAAGGAAATGAATTTAACAGCATCAAATAGGAGGAATCTTGCTTAAAGATAGCTGCGAGTTGTTTATATATATATATATATATGTATGTTTGAACATCAAATTGATGGTGTTTTGTTCTTTGGATCAAAGGCGTACCTTCAAACATTAATCTGCACTTTGTCGATGGTTGAATTATTGTGCTTGTGTGGTTGAAATTCAAAAGTTATAAGCTGAGATGGATCATGGAACGAACATACCTGTTTCAACAACCTTGCTCTCTGCATTAACCTGTTTAAACCCTCAAAACTACACTTCTGCCACTACCACTCATTACATTAAACAGATTTCCTTGTCCTTTATTTAAAGACAAAAAATTAAAAGACCCTTCAAGTTCAAGTGGAACATAACATGTGGTCAATCCTCAGTAGTAATAAATAATGCATCAACTTGTATAAACTAAAAAACATAAAGTTTCAATAAATACTTTTCCTTTATATGATTAATTCATATATTTAAAGACCCAACTAAGTTAATAATGATTGTTACAAGTTGTCAAGTACCTACCCATATAAGCTACAAAACTTGGTCTTATTATATAACCCTTTCCCTTCTTCTTTTGCATTGTAAGCATTGATGGCTGCATACATGTCAAACTCGTATACATTGTGTGTGTCCTATCTTTATCTTCTATTGAATCAACTAACTTCATCATGTCTTTATGTATATGTAAAAAAGAAAGGGAACACTATCTCAATTTTTGTCCATTGCAAGAGGTATTCTGGACCAATATAATCATGATCATGAATGACACTGAATATAAAATTAACCTCAAAGCTTGATCTTTAGCCAACTACGAGAGCAGCACATAAACGAAGATCCAAAACTAAGAAATTCGAAACAAAAATGAGATAAACCCTACATTTTCATCAGCAAAAACATTTAAGCACTCCTTTCTGTCTCATCTTATGCTTAAGGAAATAACACTTTTCTCCCATCTAGACATTTAGACAAACACTTGGTTAAGAACATGAAAAAGAACTAGACAACTATAAAAGAAAGAACCTTTATTACCTTGACCTAGTCCCTTCGTCAGACCCACGTTGCCAAGTTCCATAATCCATTAAATTGCCACTCTTACTCACACTCACACTCACGCTCCTATCTTCACATCTCCTTTCGAACTCATACATAACCACAACTATATGAACAAAGCACAGAAAAACATACCCAATTATCCACAACTTCAGAGGCACCGCAGGCCTCTCCTTCACACTGAATCCTAACACAGCGATCCTAGTCACCACGAACGACAAATTCCACATCACATCGAGAGCGACCATGGGCGTTGAGTAAGCCCAACCCACCTGTCGCTCCTCAAACTGCTCCGCCACGTTCTTGCGTACCCGTAAACAAATATAATTACAAAAAAAAGCAGCAACATATTAGAAACAGAAGAAAGCTTAATGGGTATTATAGAAAATGAAGCTTATAGCTAAAATCGAAGAAAAGGGAGAGACATTGGAAGCCCAAATAGAAGAACTAGATGTGAAATCTGTGAGAAGGTAACAAATAGATTGTGACAATTGAAGGTCGGAAGGAGGGAGGAGAAGCTCGACAACGACGTAGGGAGGGAGGCGGAAAGGGGATTGGGGTAGATGTTTTAAGAAAATCAAAAGTTTTGCTCCCGCACAGCTGAACGTTTTGAACGTTTTGACTAAGCCTTCTACGACGTTTTCTTCAACAAAACGTCGCAGTTTCTATTTTACGACGTTTTACAAAAAGTGTTACAAATTTGTGACATTTTTATAAAATGTCGCAAAAAATTTGAACTTTTCGTGACGTTTTTAAAATGTCACGAAAAGTCTTTACAATCCGCGACGTTTTATCAATAAAACGTTGCGGATTGTAGTAATTTTTTGTAGTGTATTTTTGAAGTAATAGTCAGGCCACAGGTCGGCCCGTGGCCCGGTCAACTCGAGCTAAAATCGGACCGAGCTGAGCCCTTTTTAATATCCCTAGTGAGATATCATTTTACTTCACTTTATTTAGTTTTTTTCCCCAATTTGGTATATATACTACCATGTTTCCTATCATTTTAGGTAAAGAATGCGGACGAAAAATATTAGTTAGAAAATAGATTGCATCAAGGTTGTGCTGTGGGTTTGTTGTAAGGAAAAAGAGAAATATGGGAAAAAGGAAGCATACGTATCCCCTTCTCGAAATATCAGTTTTAGATTTTGTTTAGTTCATTTGACTATTACGTGGAAATGAAAACTCATTTCTGCTTACGTACTTAAAAAACTCATTGCTTCTACCTTTGTTATTTTTTTGGTATCTTTCTAAACCTTAATATCCATGTCATTGATCAGTTAAAACAGACCATGGCAAAGTGTTGTCTCACTTTTCCAAGTATTGACAAAATCCGCCTTCTGTGGGATTGGAGTTGCAAACTTATTCCCAACGCCCTAATGCCTACAAGTCCTACAAATCAAGGGTATCTTCATGGCAATTATGTTGCAACCTGCCTTATCTCATTTTGATTAGCAAGAGAAGCCGCTCTTTACTACTGTTTAAATAGTGAGCAACTGGAAGTTCTTATTTGTTTAACAGTTGGGTTCTTCAGAATTCGTATGTGGTCAGGGTTAGTTTATAACTATATGTGTTGAAGGCACCGATACAAGTAACTTGAGACGTGGAGGTTCTTATAAGCTCTGAAGATTTTCTAGCTTACCTAAGCCAACCCTATGTACGAGTCTAACCAGTTGTTTGAAGCTGTAGTTCTACTATTCCAGTTCTGTATACGAGTCTAACGTCTGTGCTACTAGGCTGCAGCAGTGTTTTTGTTTTTGTAGGGTTTTAATCAATTTTCTTGAAGAAATGCCTCTAGTATACGTGTCCAGTCTTTTTCTAGACACCACCATCTAATGGAGTACTAGTGTTTAAGAATATGAAGAGCCTGCCTGCAGCTCTCTGGGTTAAATGCTTCTACTGTTGAGTAGTGTCACATCTTTGCTTATTTAAGCAAAAAAATAAACAGAGGTCTTTCGGATAAAACAATTGAGTCGTTGAACATTTTTAAAAACAAAATAAAAAGAAATTGGGACTATTCTAACTTTTCGTTTCTTTAAATCTTCTCTTGCAACATTTTGTGTAAAATCTTTAAGTTTTTTGTAAAAAGTTCAAAATTAATTTATTATTAATTTTCATTGAGTTATCATTTTTAAGACTCGTGATACTTAAAGAGACAACTTATTATTAAAAAAATGACAAAAAGTTAGGATATTACAAAATATAGTTATTCATTTATTTAACATTTAACATTTAGCATTAATTTAATTTATTACAAATTTGTTAATTGTTAATAATGTATTTATTAATTTAACATGATAGTGAATTAAGTTTTTAATACTAATAGTAATAAATAAAACACTCTTGACTTTGGAATCCAATAGTGTTGGGGTTAAAGAAATGTTAGGAAAATTTTAAATTATAAAGAAATATTTAAATAGAAAATCTTTAAAAACAGGCTCCCTGATTCAGATCATCGGAACAGCTTTTTGTTTTCTGCACACCTGATATTGTAAACACACATTCATCATAACTGGAAAAGAACTGAAGGTATTTGTGTCTTTAGAATCCTCTGCATACATTAAAAAAAGGCTTCCTATTGACTGTCCTCTGTGAATAAGAAACGACGACAATGAATGAAAAGAATTCATATTTCACACTACAAAACCTTACTGATCATTTCTAAAAATTTTGCTCCTCATAAACGTGGCAATTTATTGGGTGTTCATAGAGGTCATAAGGTGCCCACAGAGCATCAACTGCGCATGGCAACTTTCCGCCAAGCCTCTTCCATGGCTTCCCTTTGTCACTCCAGTGCAGCAAACTCACTGGTCCTGGATGCAAAGCCCTGCAACTGCTCACCACATTGTCACCACCAAGTCCATGTTGGTTCCATCTGTGATCAATTGCCTCAACATCACCACCAAACACCAATAAGAATGGTGGAAGAGAACCCAACTCGTAAATCCTCCTCTCTTTCTGGATTCTCATCCACTTCTCAATTTCCACTCCATAGTTGCCGTCTCTCCATCTCACTAAATCCATCACCATCACACCGGTGTTGAAGTAACACGCCTTCTTCCCTGCTAAAAGCCTAAAACCCTCGAAAGTTGAGAGTCGGACCAAAACTCGTCGGAGAAGTATTTTGTGAAGTTGGCGTGGCAAGATTCCGGAGCTCCAATGGTTCTCGAATGTGTAAGAGAAATACCCCACAACTTCTGAATATCATCGACAGCTATGACGTCGGAGTCCAAGTATATGACACGTTTAACACAGGGACCAAGAATGTCAGCTAAGTAAATTCTTGCGTAGTTTAACGGGTTGTCGAGAGCTTCCCGAACAAAATATGACATATAACACTTTAACAAGTTTTTCCTCGAAGAGATACTCCTTAAACTTCAATGAAGGAAATGCAGAGGTCAGAATCTTATGAAGCTCATAGGTCGAACCACCGACTTCTGAATCGGAAGTAATCAGGTGAAAGAAAATGTTCTACGGGCAAGAAGTGTGCTTCAGGACTGAGTGAATCGCTGCTATGGTACCTCGCAAGTACTCAGGATCAAGTGTCATAGCAATATGGACAAGCAATGGATGGCAGGACAGTAACAGGCTGTTTTTCCTGGCAATGGTAGGACATTCTACTCCATTCTGATACTCTGGTGCCTCCCTGAACGGCATATGTATTGCAGCTTTTGAAACCATGCCATAATTTCCCTGACATGGAACTTCTCGACGAATGGATCGAATAGCTTTTGCTGGAACCAGACACAAAACCAAAAAAATGATGGACCCAAAAACAAGTCTGCAAGGACACATTATCAGCAAAACCATTCGAATACCATATGCGAAGACCGGAGAGATTTCTTCCTCGCAAGAAAAAGAGGAAGGCAACTGAAAATGGTCACAGAAAATGGAGCATGAAGTATGCAGATTCTGTTTGTTTATTCCTCAAATATATGATACAAAAGAAAGTAAATTTATTTTATCGCTAAGCTGCGAGTAAATCTCGGTTGTATTGGAACTTTCTCCATCTCGTGTCTGCTTGAAAATTCTCATCAATAACGCATAGATTATTCCAAGTCATGCAAGTTAAGAATACATAATGAACACATGGGATCACATGCCATGAAAAGTTTGGTCGAACAATTTGGTCTTCTTAATATATTCCAATCCGGGACATGTGACCACGTGGGCATGAGCAAAGGTTATGTGTCTTGGCCTCAGAGGGTCTCGTAAAACAAATAAGAGTCGCTGAGAAAGTGGGCAGTATCAAATAAACATTCCAGAAACCAAAATCCATTCGTTGTTTATTACAACTTGCTTGTTTAACGATTCCAAGCAAACCCAAGGCTCAAGGCTAAGTTTGTTCTCAATCTCGAGTTTTAATTTTTTTTAACTGATGTCGCGTATTGAAGGTTGAAATGTTTGGTCGTCAAATGATTGCGTTATCATTTAGACTAAGACAAACTGGAAATCAATTATAAAAAATTTTAGATTTTTTTATTTTGCAAATTGCAAGTTCATTAGATTAGCGTGCATAGAACAAGAAAGCTTAGAGAGAACAAAATAATTGTTAATCAGAACTTGAGAAATGAGGCGAAAACAGCTTCCCGTAACAATCACGCCACTCACTAAAATGGAGAGTGATGAATTTAATAAAAAATAATCACCTAAATAAGAAAGTAATACTTTTACAGTCTCATTTTCTTTTATAATCTCACTAACAAGTTCCAACACTTGCTCTTTTGTAATACTAGTCTTATATAAGCTCCACACAAAAGAACATAACTTTGTGAGAATACAACCAAAAGAATGAAATAAAATATATATCCTTGTTCTGCTAAGAAAAAGAATGCGCAGCGACATAAAATAAATTAGACTGAAATTAGGAAATATGTATAGATAAAGATTAACCCATGTTCTAAACAACACCTTTACATATCTTTTTCTTTCGACGGATATCTTTTAACAATTGCACAGGCAGGTGTATTCTAACTCAACTGCTGGAAATCCCTGACCCATGAAAGAAACCTTAAAACTACTAAACGCAGTAAATAACGAAAATCAAAAGGCCATACAATGTTCCTACTTACAAACACATGATTAAAAAGGAGATAGACACATCTCTACAAATTATCATCCATCAGCCTTATGTACACCATGATGGTTAAAATGATGCTCATGTGCCCTTGCAGGATTGTATTGTACATCATTCAGCCAACGTGACTTTCTAAAGGTTGTCAACTTGACAAGTAGTGTACATCGAAACTGCCTCCGTCGGAAAACAAGCAGGAAATGTGCTTATGTACTCCTGAAATGTTCAAGAGGATGGATAGCAAGAGAGCATGAAAGCTATATACCATATTGATGAAGCGACACCCCATTTACCTTGAACCGAAAATAGGTCATGCCAAATTTGTCATGAGGCTGACAAGAATCTATGGAAACGCTGTACCCTTGTCCTTTCCCAATCATGGAAACTTTGAGATGAATTGTACTTTTTCCTCCTTGGACGGAAAAAGAAATCCTCTGTATCTAGCACATAAGATATCTGCCACCAAAAAAATTAACGTTCAGCAACAAGAAAAGAAAAAAGGAAATTAACAAGAAAGGACTTGAAAAAAAACAAGGTGTTAAACAATGCAAGAAATAATGAAAAGAAATCAAAAACTTGAACGAGTCTACAATTGAAAATTATAACACCAAGAAAAATACCTTGCAAGAATTGCAGGCAATCTTACACTCCAAACCATTGAACATTTTAACACCTTCGATGGCCATGTCCAAAGCAGAAGATTCTTCTAGCCCTGCATATTTGCGCTTGTTTCTGCTCATATCAATTGAAAGTAGATATTAGTCACAAAATTTCAGAAATCTTTTCTAAGTAACGCATTTGAGTACTGTATAGAAACCAAAAGCCTGATCTTTTTTACAAAATTGATAGAATAACTGGTCAATAAAACATCAAAAGCCATGAATTATTCCCTTCTCGATATCCCAAGCACAAATATGAAAATCAAAATAACTCTTTCCAATAAAAGAATTGAGGGAATAGGGATCTGAATGAAGAACATACTTTTTAAAGGAGATGTGGTTATGAGTTACAATATGCTTAATCAACAACAATCATTCACATTCCTGAAAGTGGATATCTGTTGTATGATGTTAGTACCTGCACAATATAATGTAATGAGGCTCCTTTTTCCCAGGAAAGACTGTCAGATAATCACTGTACAAGTATGTTGCAAATTTGGGGTCCATGGAAACTTGCAACACCTCAGGCTTCTCAATTACTTTGTCCATCATCTGGATGGACAAACGGGGTGAAGAAGATGACTGAAGCAGCAGCCAAAAATAACCAAGAGTTGATCATGTGAATACTAAAGGTAAAATCTATATAAGTAAACAGAAGAAAGAAAGGTAAAGTGGCTAACAAATTCCATTCGGTATATGTTTTCATCATGAAGAAGGAATCGTGCATTATCATAATAAATCGAATCGACGAACTTCCCAGCTCTTCGGGATTTCTCATACTCATGCAATTGAAGAAGTTTATTGTCCATTTCATCAGTTGAAACAGTTTGAAGCTGCAACAGAAGCCATAATTCACATATTTCCACAAACAAAACAAATCATGAATACATGGAAATGAAGTTTAGTATCCCAACCTGTTTCACCAACTTGTATATCAACTTGTCCAGAGTGAATAACACGTATGACTGATTCCCAATTATAGCTCTGCATTCATCTTCAAATTTTGCATTGTCCGCAGATCCATCAAGCAAATTGTACAATGCAGTCATAAATCTAAATTAAAAAAAAAAATGTTGATCATCGAAACAGATTCATGATGCAGTGAAACAGTACAAATACGAAACTAACTATTAAAACACCTAGCATAGGGATCAGGAGAACCAGAATCCTTAGCAGTTTTCCATCTCACTTCAGCACCAAATGAATTTGTCTTTGCTGATAAAATTCTTTCATAGAGGATCTGACAAATTGAATACACAGTAGTTATTGACAATGAATTATGAACAGTATCAAAAAAGAATGTCCCATTTAATGTGTTACATACTTGATGAAGCCGGAAAAGGACATAGAAATCATCGTTCCCATAGAAAATTTGAGAATCTTTTCTTTCCTTGTCAAGTGAAGCTGATGGAACATGCCTGGAAAGAGGCTTCAGCGACAGAAAACGTTCTGACAAAGGCCCATCTCCACCAGTAAACAGGGCATCACTTGTTCCCTCAGCTTCACCTTCACTCTCAGCCTTCCCATCAACTTCATCACGTTCGACATCTTCATCATCTTCCCTGGAGCATTCATCACCATCAGACTCACTGCCTGAGGCATCATCACCAGCTTCCGAAGCATTTTCACTGTCCTCATCATCAGCATCTGCATCAGCATCATTTTCTTCTCTAGCATCAGGACGATGAGAGTCTTCCCCATTTCCAGCATCATTCTGCTTACCTTCAGTGCTGTGTTTCACCTTGGGAATAGCCTCCATACTAGTATCTCCATAGACCACAAAATTGTCCTCACAATCACCATTTGGAGATAACTCACCCTCCTCTTTTTCAATTTTGGATGGACCACAAGATTCTTCATGGTATCTACTAGCTTTAGAGGGGTCAACTGATATTCCATTTGTGGCCAAAACTGATTTTGCAACACCAATCTGACGAGTAAAGGATATGGAAATTAATAATGCTCAGTTAAGATGAGCATGTCACTGAGCACAGAAATCCCAACCAATTGATTTATACATATAGGGCAACCACTAAGCAAGAAAAGCCAAACTATTTTGGCATGAATCATAACATATAGCACCACTAAATTATAAGATACATACCTCAAGTGGAAAGCCACTATCAATACCAGTTTTGAGTTTGTAGTCATCAATAGCAATGCCAGCAGCCATAGATGGAAGTGCACCAGATACTTCAAATGTCAAATGTTCCAAAACATCAAAAAATGTTGAATAGAACTTAATAACTTGATTTTGTCAAATAACAAGTATAAAGGAAAGTACATGTAGACTCAAAATCAATTCAAAACAGACCTGCCATCCAGTTAGTGCTGGTTCCTACATGACGATCTTCTGCTCCACTCAAATGAGATGAGTTCGTATCAGTCATTCCCTGTACGGAGTCAACTTGTCGACTATATCCAGATATTCTGTCACTCATAACAGTATCCTTGTGCTCTCTTTCTAGCACATGTGTACTTGAGGTTGGCTTGTCTTTGCAAGAATGATCTGATTCAGGAAAATTGGCTTCCTTTGGTGAACTGTCTCCATTTGCAAAACTTGGCTTGCTAAGGTTTACCAGTTCGGGTAAAATGTTTTCATCCCCACTAGCAGATGATTTTGATTGCTTATAATTCAATATAGTAGGATCAGCAACAGGGCTTCCACCATTCTCGGCAATAGTCGATCCACCACAGTTCATGGCAGGACCCCTATTCCTATCATCATCTTCAGAACTGTCTGTGCCACTAGGGTGACGAACAATGCCCAACATAGGTTCTACAAACCCTGTCCAGAGCCTCATAACTTTATTGAATTGTTCTTTGGTTGAGCAAACTTCTTCACAAGAATATTCGACAAGTTTATGCAAGTCTTCATGAATGTTGACATCACGGTATTCATATCCCAAATGTGGTAGGAATGGTTGTTTGTTTCCAGCAGCAAATGCAAGAAGAAGGTCATCCTCCTTCTGCTGCTTATCTTTGAATTCCTTTATTTCAGTCACCATTGCTGTTTTCAGAAAACAACCATTTAGCATAACATGGATAATAGTATAAGAGAACGTACAGAATACTGGAAATCTGTTTGCTACAAAATTTTAAGATTCCAATATAGTAAACCCTCCAGATACTGATAAACTGTCTTCCAGATAATTCAGCTATTAGACCATGTAACAGCCAATATCATATTTCTACTCTTCTGATGTCAATTAGCTTTAAATTAAAAAGGAACTGTGAGCAAAAGCTAGCCCTTGTCGACTTAAAATCTGGAGATATTCCAGAGTAAATTAACAAAATTTATAGCTGACCAATCCACAGATAAGCTGAATCATCGCTTATACTCTCTACAACTAATAAGAGTCCACCAAGTATTTCCCAATTCCCAACTCATCTATATCCCACAACTGTGAAAACTGATAATGTCAAAAATTCGTTTATATGGCCTTCCACCCCACATTATAGTGCATAATGGGTGTTTTTTCCATAGAAAAATTCTATATAATGTCCTACACATCAAGCCATTACCAACAGTAGAACTAACAAATATTCAACTAGAAGAAGAGCTCAAGTGCAAAAAGCTTGTAAAAAGCATGCACAATATTGGTGAATAATAGAATTTAGCACACCTCTTGCACTCAAGTTCTTTGAATCTTGTTGCTTGAAATAGAAGCTGCGATGATCCAGAGATTTGAAGTGGTTCTTTGCGTAAATTTCAGCCCAAACCTTATTAAAATCAGATCGGCACCTAGTCCACTCCTCTTGTTTCTGCTTCAATCGCGTTAACATAACAGGTAGTGCTATGGTTGGGTTTTTACGCAATATGTCAATCACATCAAGGCCATGGTCACCATACAACCGCTCAATACATCTTAAATTTAAAGCTGCATAGAAATGTTAAAAGGCAACAGGTAAGCTGGTAACAAAGAGAAATTTGAATATGAAAAATTCAGCCTAAAGCAAGCTAGTTGATCTCAAATTAAGTCCATCTAAAACTATCCCCTCGGAACAAACCAATAAAGTGGTCTTCAATGCAGATTGGAGTCTCTATTTTATTCTCATTGATGCTGTTGAGTAACTCTTCCGTCCGTTTAGCCGCAGAGCTCACAGATTCCAGCAACATATCCAGCTCAAATCTAAGAAAAAATGGAATACCATCAATTCCTTACAAAGGAACCCAGAAATATCAAACAGAAAAATAGAGAGAGGAAAGCATTAGAATCTGTGACTAACATATGTCAACAAACACCTTACCTGTCATCTTCACATCTGAACAAACTCTCTTCATATTGATTTCTACGCATATGTTTAAAAGAGTAATCTTCACTCCCTGATGTCACAGAAACCCATTGATCATTTAATACTTGAGCGCCAAGCTCAGATCTTTGACTTGCTGAAGCTATTGGATACTGAAAATGAACAGGAGTCAATAAGCACACTGGCATAAAACTTGATTTTCAAAAAGAACAGATAATATGTTAAAACTTCATACATCATCAGGCAAAAGCCGATAACTAGGGGTACAACGTGCACAGTTTGAAAGGTCTAGTTCTTGAATGGACTTTCCCATATACTTCTCCCTGCATCTTTCCTTTTCTTTAACTCCATCAAATTCCCGCTTATGCTCTTTATCTTTGTCTTCCATCTTCAATGATCTGGACACATGCCCACCACTACCTACTGATTCTGCACCCAGCCAAAGTATTCCTCTTGTAAGATCAATAACAGCCTATATTAGATCATTAACATATACCTGACCTCAATTTGTTAAGAAACTATTAGGTTAATAGTCACATCATTACAAACTTACTCTTACTCATAACCCCAGCAAGAAATCCATCTGCAAGAAAGATTGAAGAACAATTTAAGAAAAAGAGAAAAGATATCAAAAGCAACTTGGAACGTTATACAAATGCATTAAAAAAATTCAAACATACCATCATGTTCACAGCGGTCCAAGAAGTCATTTAGCTCCTCCATAAGATCAGGATATTTGCCAATTAAATCGGTCACCTGTAACAAACTTAGTTTGTAAGTATTTGGAAGTAAGAATTTCATCTGTAAATGCAGAAGACATAAGCACTTTGTATGCTATGAATTGAAATGTCAACTGAAAAGGTAGGAGAACTCAAACTAGACCATCAAACTGCAATTCTTTTTTTGGCAACGAAGTAAGAGAGAGGCATTGCATGCATAGCAAATTGAATTGGTCCCAGTGAAATGTATAGTGATGGCAAGTCACTATAACTATCAAATTTCTTGTTTAAAAGCAAAATTATAAATGTCTTCCATAGTGAAAAATATCCTTTCTTGACAAGATAGGTTACACACCAGATTTTGTAGATCATTCTTTTCTATGATCCCATTGTTGAAAATATTAAGACACTTCAAGAATGCCTGGTAGTCATCTGGATTGCTTAATTTTTCCTTCACTTTCTCGCAGAAGATGAACCATTGACTGGATACGCCTGGAAGAAGGATTTAGAAGAACAAAAGGTTAAAATTTCTTATCACTTTAAGAAATCAAGCCAGATGAGAATTCTGGCATAAAAATCAGGACATGCATGATATTAAAACCCGAAACCCTGCACAACTATGTTCCAGCAATTACTTTAATAATCAGAAAAAGAAGAGGCTAAAAGATGAGTGGTAATAATCTCCAGAAGCATTCATTAAACATTCGAAGAGTGGAAGAAAAACAATAAAAGCTGATTCTCATCATAATAAGAATGAAGTTTCAAAAAACTGATGATAATATATGTTGATTTTATTCTTGTTCGCTAAATTATGTGTTCATACTTCACCAATGTTACATGTAGAAAACTCCAACATGAAGCCATCATCCTTCTAAGATTGCAAGAACATCCCAACGTTATGATGCCAAAAAAAAAAGGTTCATTAACAAAAGAGTATGAAGTTACTGTGCTAGATAGCAAGGACTAAGATATTTTACAGCCATGAAGCCAGTATTGACAAAGATTATCAGAAATAGTTCGGAGGCCAAAAACAGAACACCTTTTGGAGAACATAAAATGGAAACCAATAAAAATTTGCCTTCTCCATTCACACACTAGAATAAAATCAGAAAACCTACTAAAATAATCTTTCAGAAAAATGTCAAATGTGTAAGTTGCTGGAAGTATAAAGGAGCATGAACCTTTGTCATCATAGGAAGCAACATTTGAATTTGCTCCAAAACTTTCAATCTTAGGAGCAGATTTCTTCTTGTCCCGTTGCAAACTGAAATCCCTATTGCTGTCATGCTCAAGTTCCCTATCATCCTGATCACGATTTCTTCTGTCCCTTCCTTCCTTCTCCACACGCCTTCTCTGCTCCTTTTGTATTTTTAATGTTGCTTTGTCATCATCGAGTTCAGGTCGATCAATGCTAAGATCACGCTCACCATAAGAAGCAATGATTCTATCTCGACGACGTTGCTAGAAAAAGATATTCATTATCAGTCATGTGTTCTTAACCAACCAATCTCACCACAGGAGGAGCTAAATCAAGCTCAGTAGGAGGAATTTTGGGCTGGGAATAAAGGTTTTTTTGGGGTGGGGGGGCAGAAAAAAGTTTGAACTAAGGTTTGTCAATAAGTGGCACCTATAATACCCACACACACATACAACTAAAAATATTTGTTCTTAGACCAGTAGAGAAACATATTACACAAAATAATTATAGTTTATTGAAACAAGCCATTTGATTTTTATGAGCTCCTTAATGATTAATGCCAAGCATTACTTTCTTAATTGTCCTAGGAATGATTAAACTAAGTTTATTCACCTTCACAGGGGCGGAGCCACAGAGATCAGTGGGGGAGCTGCCCTCACTGGAGTACAAGCGGCTCTGCCCCTGAACACCCAGGTCAAACCATCAATTGGAGGAAGGAGATAAAACGGCCTGCAGATACCTTGTCAATTTGTTGTTGCTGTAAAGGAATCACTGAGTTTCGGTGGGTAGCATTTCGAGCATATGGAACTGTTTGCACCATGGCTGATGCAGAATTATCAGGTAAAAATCTGGTGAACTCATCAAGCAAATCTTGATGATCTTCAAAAAGTGCAGCGACCTGAAAGATCATTAGATAAAAAACAATTGAAATTGTAAATTTCCTTAAAAAATATGTGCTTAAAATCCTACCGGGACACAGTAGAAAGGAGGAATGAGTATTTACCTCACTGTAGACCTCATTTATGTCCTTGTGTTCTTTCCTATACATATTCAAAATGTCTAGGAATGACTTATAAACATGTTCATCATTTTGGAATCGCCTCTGTAGAATAGAAATCATAAGTCAATAGTCTGAAATGAATCAGTAAGAACTCCAGATAAAGAGAAAAATGATATTTCAACCTTTATTTTGTTTACAAAACTGATAGCTTCTTCAAATTCAACCGTTTTCTTTGGTGGAGCCTCATCCTCATCGAGAGTTATTTCATACCCCTTTGGCAAGAAGGTGTTAAAACCAAAAATCAAGTTGTTGTGGCCTTTAAATAAATCTTTCACTCTAGCAATGACACCAGCTGTGTCCGTTCTGCAAGGAACAACATAAGAAAATGGAATTGTTAAGGATTAAAGCCAACATCCCTTGCTAAGAATATAGTAAAATGTTAGAGGAGAAATAACCTTTGTGCCTTGAAGTCCTTCATGACCTCAAGGAACATGTCATATTTTTCCCTTTGGTCCTGAAACATGTCTTTTACTTCTTTGAGATAACTTAAAGCATCACTGGTAGTTAACTTCTGTGATGTGCCACTCCCACAGGCAGCACCCCCACCTTTGCCTACGATTCCACCAGCAGCTCCAATTGGAGCTTGTGATTGACCAAAGCTGCATCAAGCAAAAGTAGATGAAATTAAATGCGATCAATTTTTCTGAAACATGCCCCAAGAACAACCTTGTATAACACTTAAACTTGTACATGTTCAACTTTAACCTTTTAACAATACATCACTAGTTAACAAAAAATCTCATCCCCTAGTTATCCAGAAAAGGAAGGATCAAATATTAAAACCTTCTTGGATATGCAAAGTTCAGAAATTGTAAAACACTTCAATGCATATCATGCCTAAGCTTCCATCGGCACCGCCATTTCTCCAGAAAAGGAAGGGTCAAATATTAAAACCATCCTAGATATGCAAAATTCAGAAATTGGAAAAGGCTTCAATGCATATCATCCCTTAGCTTCTACTAATCTTAATCGGAATCCTATCCAATCATTCAAGCATGAACGATGAAAAGGAGTATAACAAACTGAGTAATTAGATCCTGATTCGGATAACCATCAACAGACACCATAAACGATCCCCCAATTACTAAGGCAGAACAACCAACTCCTACGCATGACCCATAAAAACATTCGAAAAAGAGCAATGAAAAGCAGAAACCCTACAGCACAGAACTAAGGACACAATGAACAAAAATACTCATTCCGTCAGACACCATTAGAAAACAACGTAAAAGCAAATACGTGTCCTTCAACACACTACCAACAGTGTAACCACAAGCAAGATATAAGTTCAAACTCACGATTCT
>JANQAP020000248.1:1658351-1674211 GCA_026874005.2 Erythroxylum coriaceum
CACCGAACCTCTATAAAAACAGTGTTTGCTTTTCTTCCCTACTCTTTTCATTTGTTTAATTTGATTGTTTCTTGTGTCTTAATTCCGTGTCTTGTGTAGAACTCTGCGAAAAAGTTTAGACGATCTATTCAACCCCCCTTCTAGATCGCTTTCAAGGTCTACCAAAATGTCGGATGAGTGGAGACTTAGTATGCTAATTCCTCTATATAAGAACAAAGGGAACATCTAAAGCTATAACCCTATAGATGCATCAACCTACTTAGTCACACCATAAAGTTATGAGTGAAGGTGATTGAGAAGAGAATGAGAAATGATACATTTATTTTTAAGAAACAGTTTGGTTTCATGCCAGGAAGATCCACGATAGAAGCTTTACATCTCTTTAAAATATTAATGGAATATTACGGGGAAAGATAACGTAACATACACATGGTTTTTATTGACTTAAAAAAGGCTTATGACAGGATACTTAAGGAAAGCATGTAGAGGTGTTTAGAAGTTAAGGACGTTCCTATAGCTTATTAGGGATATGTATGAAGGTATAAAGACTAGAGTCAGGACGATAGGAGGAGATACAACGTAATTTTCGCATTGAGCCCCTTTTTGCTTGGAGTAGTGATGGATGAGCTTATTAAGAATATCCAAAGAAATGTGCCTTGGAGTATGTTGTTTGCTGATAACATTATTTTAGGGGATGAAATAAAAGATGGTGTCAATGTTAAGCTAGAAATTTAGAGGGATACATTAGATTCGAAGGGTTTTAAATTAAGCAGGACTAACATTGAGTACTTAGACTGTAACTTTTCTAGTCATATGGTGGCTTTTGGTATGGAGGTAAAGATTGGTTCAAAAGTTATATCACATAAAGAGTATTTTAAGTATTTAGGTTCTACCATCCAAAGTAATAAAGAGATCGATGAAGATATAGTTTACCATATTAAATCAGGATGGCTTAAATGGAGAAGTGCATTAGGAGTTTTATATGACAAAAAGATACCACTCAAGTTTAAAGGTAAATTATATCATTTTGCTGTTATACAGGTTATGCTCTATGGGGTAGAGTATTAGTTCATCAAACAAATGCATAGTCATAAGTTAATGGTGGCAGAAATAAGGATACTTCGTTGGATATGAACCTTACTATAAAAGATAATGTTAGTAATGTAATGGTCAGAAATAAACTAAAGATGGTTAATATTAATAAAAATTTAAGAGAGACAAAAATTAGGTGATTTGAGCATGTTAAGAGGAGATATCCTGACGTCACAATAAAAAGATACGAGAAGATTATACTCAGAGACTGTAAGAGGAAAAAATGAAGTCCTAAAAAGAACTGGAAGAAGGTGATTAACAATAATATAGCTCCGCTGGAATTTATCGAAGATGTAAACTTTAATAAAAAACTTTAGCATTTTAAAATATAGGTAAAAGATCTCACATAGAGAGGGTCTTCTATTTCTCATAAATCTTTTAAGCATTTTTCTTTGAGTCTTATATCTTATATTCAGTCTAAATATTTAATATATAGTATTTCCCTCTTAGTTATTTAGCCTAAACATTTTCTATTTAGCCTAAATATTTTCTTACTTAATCTAAACATTTTTTTGTAATGACTTGTTTGTTTTATTTATTTACTTATCTTCTTTCTTATTTGTGTATTTAGCTACTTATTTTATTTTTTACTTTTATCCTTTACCTTGTTATTGTATTATTCACTTATATTTGTATGTATTTATTTATTTATTTTTATTTTTATTATCTTTTATGTCTATTTTTATTTTTATCATTATTACTGTATTATTTTAACATCTATCTTCAAACATTTTTATTTTTATTTATATATTATTTATTTATTTATTTTTGTGAGTCTATCGAAAACATCATGTCCACGTACACGTGGGACTTCTAGTGAAATTGCGGGACTTCTAGTGAAATTGAACATACTTAATTGATACTGAGAGGTGTGTAGCGAGATGTGATGTAGAGTAAAATTTCAAAGTTAAATTATTAGTGGAGTACGTTTTAATTTTTAAACCAAATTGAATCATATGCAAAATAAGATCAAACAAAATAGATAAATTCAACAGTTCAAACTTATTTTTATGAAATCTAATTAATAAAATAATAAAAACAATTCAGTTTTTTAGAAGTAACATAAAATATTTTGGTTGAAATTAACCATAAGAAATAAAAAGTTAAACTAAAATATAAAGATAATAATATTTCAATGTTTTCCAAAAATTTTGACATAAATAAGCAATAATTCAACCAAAAAATATATAGTCTCCAGTTCTTTTTAAGATATAGACATTTTAATTTTAAACTGAAATTTTAAAAATATTATTTTAATTAGTGAAAATTATTTTATTTTATACAAGTGGAATACCAACTTCAAAATATAATTAAAATAAATTAGTAATATATAAATTGTATTATTACTATACAAAATTAACTCTTTTGCAAGTATATTAACATTGACTAACATTATGTATGAACCAGTTAGTAAATAAAAATTGGATAATAGTGTAAAAAATTATTATGTTCAACTCTTATAAATTTATTATTTATAATATAATTCTAATATAAATTTATTATTGTCATTATAAAACAACTAAGTATAGGGTAAAAGATTGTAGTCTTATATTAAGTAAAACGGTTTGTCTAAAGAAATTCAACAAATTTCTCCATTCTATATGAATATAGAGAAATATTGATATGTATAAAGCTGAAATATATATACTTATTTAAATAACAAAATTTCTATTTATTATTATTTTTTATTTATTAGTTTTATAAAAGGTATTATATTTATTATTTATAGTAGTTATTTCTCTAGTTAGCCAATGAAGAATTTTTAATTTATTGTACATACACGACATTATTTTGTCCCACGAAACATCTTTATTGAGTTTTTTTATGTATTTTAGATGGCCCTATTTCTTTAGTAAATTATTTGTTATTTTTTACAAGTAAATCTTTAAAATCATTAAATTGTTAGTTTGTAATTAAAATTTAAAAAATTAAGATTTCAGTTCGTAATTAATAAAAAATAAATTGTTTTGTTTATTTTGATTTTATTTTTTAATTAAATCGCTAAATCAAATCAAATTTCTTTATATATATGTATATATATATTGATCAATAATATATTTAGTTTATTCAGGCAAATTCACACAAAATAAATAAATTTATATTTTCTAAATTAATAATATATAAAAACATATTTTCTTATATTAAAGCTTTTAAATTTTAAAGATTATTTTTAAATATGATTATCTAATTTGGAAAAGAAAAATTTTGAAAACATTTATTTAATTCAATAAGAGCAAACTTATATCTGATTCATATTTTATCATTTGATAAATATTTATTTGCGTTAATTGTAAAAAAAAATCTTACTCAATTACAATACTAGCACCAAATTTAAAATATGACGTTAAAATATTCTAACTTTTAATTTTTAGCAAAATTAGCTTGATGTTAAATTCTCCCTTAATATAGGTATGTCAAATTAATATTTTTATCGCGTGACTATTACATATTATATTTATGTCACATATGAGTTTTATTATTTAATAAATAAAAATTACCAAAACTTTAAAATAATTATACACTTGTTCATATGTTTTACTTCATAGTTATTTTAGAATGTTTAATATTTTTAATTTACTACATGGTAAAATTTATATGTGATACAAACACAATATTTGATGGTCACATGACAACAATACTAATCTAACATAGCTCGTCACTTCATTTACATTAACGAAGAACTTAACATTAAACTATTTTTATTAAAAATTGAAAGTTGGAACATTTTAGTGCTATTTTTTTAATTTTGGATAAATATTGCAAAATTGAGTAAAGTTTAAAAAAAATTTTATAATTAATCTTGTTTATTTTCACATGATTATAATGATGATGATTATGATGACGATAATGATTATAATGATGATGATAATGATAACAACAATAACAATAATAATAATAATACAAATTAAATGCAAGTTAAAATGTATAAGTAGTTTCACCATTCTTTAATTAAGAAGCATTAAAATATTGATCAATAAATTAAAAGAAAACATATGGAAATTATCCACATATATTTATATATATATAAGTAAAAATGTACAAATAAAAAGTTGGGTTTGTATATTCGTTGTATATTAAATAGGTTTGGCAAAAGAGTTTAAAATCAGCCTGATTCAAAGTATTTTCTTATAAAAGTGATACATTAAAAATAACAACAACAACAATAACATTAATAATAATAATAATAATAATAATAATAATAATATCTAAAAATATAAATTAATAATATATAAAACTTAAAATACATTTCTTATATTAAAGTTTCTAAATTTTAATTTTTTTATTTTTTAAATATGACTATCTAATTTTAGAAAAAAAATTGAATAAACTTATTTAATTAAACAAGAGTAAACTTACATTTGATTCACATTTTATAGTTTAATAAATATATATTTTCACATATTTTAATAATAATAATAAAATAAAATAAAATGTTATAAGTACTTTCATAGTTCTTTAATTAAGAAACATAAAATTATTGGTTAATAAATTAAAAGATAACAAACAAATTATCCAAATATAATATAAATTAAAAGTTGAGTTTATATATTTGTTGCATTTTAAATCGGCTTGGCAAAAGAATCTAAGGTCAGTCTGGTCTAAATGAGTTTGATTTGAGTCAATCCTGTTTTGAGTTGAATTTAAATTTCCCCATTTCATATTTTGATATCCTTTACAAGAAATCCGAAAAAGTGGAAAAGTTTAGGAAGTGAAAAAGCTCATCTCAAGTTTGGTCAGAAGGTGGGTTGGCTTGGCCAATGGGCAATGGCAATGAGCGATGGAGACTTTTAGATACTGTCTGATTTGACCCAATCAAATTATCATTCTCGTGTATATTTCTACAACAAATAAAATAGAAGGAGAGTAGAGGCCCACTACATCTACATGCGCTGAAAAGAACAAACAAGTAATTCAACCCAAGTACGAAGATTTGCTGCCATTCTTTATAATATCAATTACATTTGCACGCGAAGACCAAGTGAGACATTTGAAGTGTAAGGGCTTATAAAATCGCGTTTATGGTTATGGATCCCAAAAGTAAAAAGGAAAATAAAAATAGACTTAATAATTTTAACTTAGTTTAAGGTATGACTGTTATGCGGCATTCTTTGGAGATTAACCAATGAGCAGTAAGCTCCATTGGGTCCCCTTGCCAATAAGGCCGAGTGAGTCCCTTTTTCCACCACTTTTCCTTTGTCCAACACAGCAATTAAATCACAGTTCTGTATGGTACTTAATCTATGAGCTACCACAATACTTGTTCTCCCAACCATCACGCGTTCAAGCGCGTCTTGTACCACTTTTTCTGACTGACTATCAAGCGCGCTGGTCGCTTCATCTAATAACAATATTGTTGGATTCTTCAAAATTGCACGAGCTATTGCGATCCTCTGTTTTTGACCTCCTGATAATTGCATTCCTCTGTCCCCACACAGTGTATCATAGCCGTCCTTTAATCCCACAATAAAATCATGACCATTGGCTGCCTTAGCTGCCTCGATAATCTCTGATTCGTTCATCTTATCAGTCGATGCACCGTATATTATGTTTTCCCTTATAGTACCAAGGAAGAGCGTGGGTTCTTGACTAACTAGAGCAACGTGCTTTCTTAGTGATCTTAAATGATATGATCTAATATCACGACCGTCTATTTTCACAATTCCATTAAGTGGATCATAAAATCGCTGGATCAAGCCTATGATGGTAGATTTACCTGACCCACTTTGCCCTACCAGTGCTGTGGATTTCCCTGCTTCAATATGAAGTGAGAAAGCATTGAAGATCATAACATTAGGCCTTGCCGGGTATGCAAAATCCACATCATGAAGCTCCACATGGCCTGTTATCTTTTCTGGTTGATACGCTTCGGAATCATCAGGTTCAATTTTTGTGCACCGGTCTAATACGGCAAAGACGGACCCAACAGAGTCCGAGCCCTTAGCTAAGTCAGTGGTCATGCTTCCAGCGTCAGCTATGACCCGGCCAGTGCTAACTAAGATCATGAAGGTCTCAAACAAGGCTTTTGCAGTGATGTAGCCTTGAGAGATGAGCTTGCCACCGTACCAGAAATCGAGGGCCCAAGTGCAGGACATTAGGCTTTGAGAGGTGCCAAGCCCAATACCAGCAAAAAAAGATTGTCTAACGCTCTCTCTACATGGGCCTTCTTGGGCTTTTTCAAGCATTTTGAGGATTCGATCTTGCGAGCAAAAGGCAGTGATAGTGCGGAGGTTGGAAACGGCCTCAGCTGCTAGCTTGCTGCTTTCGTCCTGCGCTTTTATAGACTTCTGGGACATGCTTTTCAGAATAACTCTTCTGACATAGAAGCAGACAATAATCAGAGGCTGGACTGCTATCATGACGATGGCTAACCTCCAAGCAATGACCAGGCCCATTGTGCATGCTATAGTTACGGCTGAGATAGTTTGTACTAGAAGAGTCATTCTGTCGCCGACTAGGGATCGCACCTGATGCAACCACACAAATTTTGAATTACAATTTTAATAATTCTACTCCCTCCGCACTGTCAGTGATAGAATCAAATTTCGCTCAGCTCTAAGTACATGTCTATTAGATGGATGTGATTTATACTAAAATCTCTAATAATTGAACAGGAAGGTGATTTGATAGCCTAGTAATACAAATGTTCATGATTAGTTGATCAAGAAAAGACAAATTGAGTGCTAACTAGGTGTCCGCAGTTTGTGAAATTAATAAGATTGCGTCCCACTTATTTTTATATGATGGTGAGGCATCTGTAAATTAAAGAATTCCACAAAAGCATAAATACTTACCACATTTGCGTCTTTGGATAGTCTAGAGCAGATAGCACCACTTGAATTCTCGTCTTGATCAAACCAACCAACTTCAAAAGTTAGTATTTTGGAAAGCATCCTCTCTCTAATCCTCTTTGTCAAGTATTCACCCATGTATGCAAAATTGTAATGTTGAATTATATTTATGATCAAAGAAAACACTGCCAATCCTGCAAAACATAGTGCATAGATTCTGGTCTTCTCCTTGATCTCATTATGGTCAGTCAAGAAATATATTGATATCATCGACCCCATAACAAAAGCATAAATTGGTTGAACTCCTCCAAATAAGATGGCACCTAAGCAGCCAAGACTTGCTTGCTTCCATTCTGGCAAATTCAATGCCAATAGTCTTTTGAATGATGGCACAGGAAATTTTTGCTCCTCAATCGTTGCATTTTCATTTTCTAGTGGAAACGATCCTCGATTTGGTACTATTGAATTGGCAGAGCTTGACCTACTCAATAGTGACAATCTACGACTACTAGTATCGTTACCATCCTTGTTGGCAATATAAGACAAGGAGAGTGAGTTAGAATTGTCCTCATCTTCATTGTTAGTTTCATTTTCTGTTTGTTGAAGACGAACTAATGATGTGTAGAGGCCGTCCTCATTCTCAATTAATTCGTCATGAGACCCAATTTCCATGACCTGACCATTTTGGACCACCACGATGAAATTAACATTGCGGATGGTGGAAAGACGGTGGGCAATGACGATTGTGGTGCACCCAAGTGAGGCCTTGTCCAAGGCTTCTTGGACAACACGTTCAGACTCTGAGTCTAATGCACTTGTTGCCTCGTCGAGAAGGAGAATTTTTGGTGCTTTAATTATTGCCCTCGCGATGGCAATCCTTTGTTTTTGTCCTCCTGATATTTGGACTCCCCTCTCACCCACCTGTTCTTTTCAGGACAAAATGGTGTCTGTTACTCTTAATCCCTAACATTTAAAATAACTACTCTCGTCAATCTTTTTTGCAATAAATAATAAAGAAAGGGGAGGGAATACAGCCATGGGGCTTGAAGATATTATTCTACTAAAAAATGAAAAAAAAAAAAAGAAGGAAATGTAGGCTCTCATTTTTAGGACTGGGCTGCTGGGGAAGGAAATCGCTGGTGAGAAAGATATGGAAGTATTTAATTATGTGGGGGCGACAAAACCACATTAAAAAGATTTATGAACCATTATAATTGTAAAAGAATTTACTGTAATAGGAGCAAGGAATGAGAAAAAAGTTATATTCTCAATATAATATAAACAGTAAAGTGACTATGTAGCTAAGCAACCACGTAGCAGCCACTAACCTGTGTATCGTAACCTTGAGGCAACTGAGAGATGAAATTATGAGCATTGGAAGCTTTAGCTGCTTCAACAACCTCTTCCGTGGTAGCATCTTCTTTGCCAAATAATATGTTCTCTTTAATAGTGGTGGCAAACAGTGCAGGCTCTTGGCTCACCAATCCCATTTGTGACCTTAGCCACTTGAGTTGCAACTTATCAACAGGGAGGCCATCAAGAAGAATCTCCCCACCAAGTGGGTCATAAAATCTCTGCAAGAGTGCTATTACTGTGGACTTGCCTGATCCACTGCCACCCACCAAAGCCACAGTCCTTCCTGCTGGAATTCTCAGGCAAAAATCTTTGAATATTATGCTTTCTGGCCTTGAAGGATATGCAAACTCCACATGCCTGAACTCAACTTCTCCTTTAACGTTCTCTAAAGTTTCACCTTCCATGTTCTCTAAGTCTATTTTTGGAACTCTTTTTATTACCTCCATGATACGCTCTCCAGCTGAACACGCTTCAGAAAGGTACTTCACGTTAGATAGACCAGCTCCAAGTGCTCTGAACCAAAGTAAAAAATCAATTTGCAGTCATGGCCAAGGTGACGTTAATTATATAGGACAAAAGAAGGAAGAAACAAAATTAATGGAATGTTTAGAAAGGTGGTGCATCAAACTTACAATCCGCCCACTGCAATGGCGGCGCCAACAGCGAAAACAGTGCCGCCTTTGGCACCATGGTACATGACCATTCTGCTACCATAATAAGACATGAAAGACCAAATAGCAAAAACAACACCATTGCTTCCAATGGCTAAACCCTTAGCCAAACCCTGTTTTAAACCCAACTTCACTGAAAATTCTAGGGCAGCTGAGTATGCTTCTGTGGTTTTGCTCTCACCCACAAAAGAATAGACCGTCCTGATTGAAGATATTGCCTGCTCTGCTATTGTTCCTGCCTTGTTGTACTCTTCCCTGATCTTTCTTGATAATCCCATTAAAGTTCTTCCATAAATTAGACCTGGAATAACCAGAAGCACCACAAATGGAAACCCAACGATTGCTAGCCTCCATAGTAGTATGAAGCTCACAAGGTAACAACCGCAAAACATGGAAGCATTCATCAAAAAGTTTGGGACCTGCAAAACATTTAACTGGAGGTATAAAATGGACATGCATAATTAAAGAAGTTAAAGAGATTGCTGGTCTACCTTTTCACTTAGAACATCTTGAATTATAATACCGTCGTCTGAAACGCTAGTGATCACCTCGGCTGTGCTCGTAACATGCAGATCAAAGTAACCCACATCTTGTCTTAAAACTGCTTTCAAGTATTTTGCTCTCATTCTTGTAGCTTGTCTCTCACCTGTTCTTGTCCAGCAGTATCCCTCTGATAATGAAGAAAAGGAAAGGATACATATACACGTTAACGTGCACTCAAACTCCTAAAACTCCGCAAGAAAAAAGAAACACAAAAGGATATTTATGTAACAACAACTACACCAACCAAGGAAACAAAGAACCCATTGTCCACAAGCAAGGTAACAAAGCGCCAGTGCATTCTGTCACCCACAAAATCAAAGGCAGTTAGCCCTTTCTACACATACATGCATGTTTAAATTACGGCAACAAAGACACAGAAAGTCCAACCTTGTTAATGTTCCTAGAGAAGGCATCTTCTGTAGAAGAAGTACCTCCAAGATTGTTCATCAATCGGCTAGTCACAAACAACACAAGTGGGGTGGAAAATCCATCTGCAATAGACCCGATGAAGCCAAGAGTCATCAAGAACCAGTCCAAATGGTCTGCGTGCATGAAAATGGACATAATCGATCCCATAGTGCTCTTCTTGATTTTTCCGCTGCTCTGTTTCTCAGTGCCCATTTCTTCCTCTTTTCTTTTCTTTTTTGGTTACGAACCAGAAAGAAAGAAACAGTAAGGTATATATGAACTATAGCTGGCTATACTTCTACATACAGTGCTTATTGTTTGTTTCTAAAACGGCTCTATCTTTTATAACCAAGAAGAAGCCAATATGGTAGACTCCCATGTGAAGTTCAATATATATACATATAATAGCAAAGTGGCTTCGGTGAAAAAGTTGGTAGCAGGAATGGACATGAAGAGATGGCTGTACGGGGGATAGAATGTGGACAAGCCTACGATACTTAAATAGAGTTCAAGCTAACTCGGGCTAAAGAGTTTAAACATCGGGGTTGACTTTTATGGACATGAAGAGATGGCTGTACGGGGGATAGAATGTGGACAAGCCTACGATACTTAAATAGAGTTCAAGCTAACTCGGGCTAAAGAGTTTAACATCGTGGTTGACTTTTTTTGATATTTCCTTTTAGCGTCATTAATGACGCCGATAGGGAACGTAGGACCCACTTGAGTACTGCTTTACTTGCAAGTAGGAGGGGAGTGTGCTATTAATTGCTTTTCTTAATCTCTGCCCTTTTTAATATATACGTATATGGTCGCTGATTTGTATTAAAAGTGAGGAATAAAATATTGATGTGGGAAGGTGGCTTTTGGTGTTTCTGTTTATGCAATTGGCAAATTTTGGCTGTATCATTTGGGAATCTACAATCCAATGTTCTCTGATTTGGGTTCTTTTCTTCTCGTGTCTTGAAGGTTATCTCAGTAAGCACTTGGAAGGGTTGTAGTGCACGAGATAGAATAGTTATATTTCAATTTGAAGTTTGAAGGCGTCTATATTAAAATATATTGAATTTAAACAGATAAATTAGCTTGAACATAAGAAGATTTTAATGTTAAATCAAGTAACTTGATGAAAAATTCAGAACTAGGTTTATATTTTTGTATTCGAGGAAAACAAGTAAATGTTAGTTTTGATGTTTCTAACCAAACCCTTCCCCTTCTAAAATTCGGTGTATCCATAAAATTGTAAATCATTAGGATTTCTAAAAGAATGTTGTTAAGGAGATACTTGTTTTTAATGTTCTCTTTATATATTAGGATGTTAATTGCTATGATAACCTCAATTTTCTAAGTAACATGTACAAAACACGATAGATTGTACACATGCAAAATAGATTATTTATTTTGTCTAAAATAAAAGATATAGTTTGAATTTAACCAAAAAACTTTATATTATTTATTAACAATTCAGATTAGATAAAATTATATTTCATGAAGTATTTACTTGAGGGTTAATTATGTTTAGATCTTCTTGATTTTATTTTTTTAGATTATAGCGTAATTTTAGTTGTAATTTTTTTGTAAATTAATGATAAAATAAATAGGTTATTCCCTATTATTTTGTTAACAATCAAATTATAATTTTTATTATCAAGAATTTAACTTGAGTGATCTTTTATGAAATTATAGATTCAAATTTTATGCCGCATTCTTTTGATAATTATTTGATTAATTTAAGTTAAATTACAATATAGTTTTTTTGGTAAAAGGAGATACAATAATATTAAACATTAACCGTGAATTCCAGCCTTAATGATTGAAATTAGAAGGGAACAGGCGTATAGGAGAGTAACCTTTGGAGATATTACGCTTCTTTCGTCAACATACAACATTATTTGGTAAATGCTTCTTCTTTCCTCTTTAAAATAACAGGTACATTGTATAAATAAAGAACCCATCAGTTATAGTATACCTTGCTTGTATTTGTGTTTCGTCCTACACTTTCTTGTTCCTTGTTAAGTATATAGTTCTTATCAGACGAAACCTAAAATTGATTATGGAATGAACATACCCAATGAGATATACCTTGGAGAAGTAAATGTCAATTGAAAGATGAAACAAAGCGCTGATTAAGATATATAAAACACTCAGTAAACACGTCTTCATAGGGATGACTTGAGACACATGCTGTATATACAAAAAAAAGAAAAATTTAAAACCCCTGTGAGATCTCTATGAAATGTTTTCGAGTGTTCACATAAGTAAATAACAGGAGAAATAATGACCGCATATTTTTCTATACGCCTGTGTTTGTCTGTCGTACGCCTCGTTGAGGGTTTTTTAATTTTTGCACATGCAATAATTAAGGTCGTAGTCGTACAATAAATAATCTTACCCTATGTTTTGTTTTAGACAAAAGGAAAAGACTAAAAACATGGAAAGGGTAGTGTAGTCGGTTCAGTTTACTCGACATTGGAGGAGTACTGGGAATAAGTTTGTTTCTTTAATGTCTTTGATTGGGACTTGGTACTAGTAAGAAAGTGGAGACCATGCACACGAAAAGCTACTCTTTCTCTGAGGCTAGAATGACCTCTCTATGTTATATTCTTTATCCTACCCCACAATTTTCTATTGAGATTGATCATGTCTTTGATAATTTCCAATAGAATTGTATCATTCTTAATTACCTCTCTCAGTTCTTCTCAAGTCTACCTCTCATCTTTTTACAATCTTTAAATATAATCTTTTTGTATCTTCCCACTAAAGCGTCAAGGTGTCTCCTCTTAATATATTCAAATCATTTAAACCTTGTTTGTCTTAATTTTTCATTAATATTAGTCCCCTTTAATGTGTCTCTTATTAATACATTCATAACTTTTTCTCTTTTAGTAAGGTTGTACATCTAACGGAGTATCCTTATTTTCGCCACCATTAACTTATGACTATGCATCTCTTTGATGGGCTAATACTCCATCCTATAGAGCATGGTCGACCTGATCGCTAAATGATTGAATTTACCTTTAATCTTGAGTAATATCTTCTTGTCATATAAAAATCCTGATGCACTTCTTCATTTAAGCCACCTTGATCTGATACGGTGAACTATATCTTCATCAATCTCTTTATTACTTTGAATGATAGATACTAAATACTTAAAACACTCTTTTTGCATTATAACTTCTGAACTAATCTTTACCTCCATATCAGACGATCACCCTATGATTTGAAAAGTTACACTCTAAGTATTCAATCTTAGTCACACTCAGTTTAAAGTCTTTTAACTCTATCGTATTCTTCAAAAGTTCTAGCTTAACATTGTCACCCTCTTTTATCTTGTGCACTAAAATAATGTCATCAGCAAACAATATGCACGAAGAAATATGTCATTAGATATTCTTAGTGATTTCATACATAATTGTTGCAAACAAAAAGGAGCTTTAGTGCAGTTCAATATCGATAGAAAAATTTTTGTATCCTTCTATCATCCTTACACTAGTCTTTACACTTCCAAATATATCCTTTATAACCTATGTATAAGTTGTAGGAACTCTTTTAAATTTTAAATACCTTCATATTATGAAGTACCTTATTATATACTTTTTTTAAATTAATAAAAGCTATGTGCAAATTATAATTGGGTTGAATACTAGAACCCAAGTGTAAGACTATTACGGGCTGTTTGGTTGAGGGTAATAGAATTTCTATTACCCTCCTATTCTTAACCATAACTATTCCTCTGTTTGGTTTAACCACTAGTCCACAGAATAACTTTTACGTGGAACACGTATTCTTCATTTTAAGGAATAGGCAAAGACAAGGCCCCCCCCATCTTTACCTATTCGACGCATCTCAGGAGTAATTTTCTTTGTCTTTGGACAACCCATACCCTTCTCTATTTTGACGTAAATCTTGACACTCACCAACAGATCTCACTCACGCAAATCTCACTCACCTCACTCACGCAGCACCTCACCCACACACGGTCTTCACAGGAGGGCGTCTCTTTATCTTTAAACCGTAGAGGTATACGTTTGTTTTCCTATTCTATTCTTCTTTCCAGATCTGGTTTCTCGTTGGCATTTTGGTCTGTATTCTTGAACTCGCATTGGGATTTGGGTTTTGGTGGAAACATTTTCATGAATGGTCTGTGTTGTTGGCTAATTTCTTTTCATTACTCAATTTCACTGTGTTCCGTCTTCTATCTCCTTTGACCTAAACGTTTTGATTTCACCTAACCATTTGGCATATCGGAACATTGCATTTCTAACTTCACATCTCTGCATTTCATTTCAGGAACCAAAGACATCCGCAAGTTCATTCCAATCACATGGCTAATAACAATTTACTGGAACATTCTAACCCTTTAAAGCCCTTTACTCATCATTTCTGAAAGGTACGTTCTTACCCATGTCTTGCTAAAAACAGTCGACACTCACTATCTTTAGATGATGATTTGGAGACGATCTTTGTATCCGATCCTGCTCTGTAGATCTGAGCTGTTGTTATTTCTTTTCGTGTATCATTTTTCTTTTTTCCTTTTTGATTTTATTGTTGGGTTTTGAATGGTTTGGAATGTTGGCTTGTGAGGATGTGAATATGCGACAGTATTGGATTTTTTATTTTGTTGTTGGGTTTTTGAATTGTGAATATGCAACATAATTGGAAAATGTGTGCTTGGTTGGCTAGAAGAACAGAGATTAGTTTGAGGATTAAGACTCTCAAAAGTGTCTTGATATAATCTTGTTTGAATAAACATGCTTATCCAAAAACCTTTTTCAATCTTGTGGTTAGCAATCAGTGGAAAGTTCTCTACCAAAGACAGATTCTATGATCAGCTTTCACTACTTGTTCTCTTTGTCAGAAATATCAACATTTCATCTTTCTATGTGACTTTACTAGATCAATTTGGCAAATGTTACTAAGTTTAGAAAATTTTTCTTATTCAAGGAACTCTTGGTTTCATATTTACTAGGCTGATAGTTGGATTAACATGGAGAAACAGGAATGATTTGATTAATTTCAGAATTGCTCTTGTTATTGCCATTTGTTTCATTTAGAAATAGTGGAATTTAAGACATTTTCAGGACAAGCATAAATAGAAATAGTAACCAATACATGAGAAGATGAGTTATATTACTGAGCAAACCTTAATAATTTATACTCATCCTTAATGTTTGTTCAACTTGGATGTAGATTATTTAGTTTATTGTTCTAATAAAACATAGCTTTCAACTCATACCTTGTCTTCTAGTCGATTGAGATTGACTCTTTGTTCTGCCTTGTAACATTATAGTTGTACCTTGTTCCTATTAATTCATTGCTTTCCTTTTTCAAAAATAAAAACCGTAAAATACCTTATAATTTCAAGTTCCAATATTTTAGTAGATAAAAGTTAGTTTTAAAACAATACTTACATCCAATCTTTTTGGAATTGAATAATTATTTGATATTTTATAATCTACTCTTTTTGAGTTTTTATAATCTATTCTTTTTAGCTCTGGAAAATATTATCTTCTTTTTTCTCTCTTACTCTACTTTATGTCTTCAACTATTTTGAATTTTTTCATAGATGTTCTCTTATACATTATACATTGTTTGAAAAAATTTATGTAAATACATTAGAATTTTTTTTTTGCAGTCATGGCTCGTATCAGTTTGAGTTTACGTAAGAATGCGGAAAGAACAAAAAGGATTGTGGCTGTCTTGACTGCATGGTTGCAGTGGTGTAATGTTATTAGCGCAGTGTTAATTTTTTTGACATCGAAGGCTTCTTTATATAGTCATAGGCCAAGGTTTAGAAGTTATATTCTAAATTTTTATAGAAATCGAGATTATGTGAGGCGAATTGTGCATGAGAATGACGACTCATGTATTTCAATGGTTAGGATGAATAGACAAGCTTTTTTTAAACTATGTGAAATGCTAGAAAATATAGGAGGATTAAAGTCAACAAAAAACATGCTTATTGATGAGCAAGTAGCAATTTTCTTACATATTATTGCTCATC
>JANQAP020000248.1:1679554-1692474 GCA_026874005.2 Erythroxylum coriaceum
TGCAACAAAATTCATTACTGGATTTAAACTTTCATATTGAGAATTTTAGATTGTTTCTAATAATAATAATAATAATATCTCTTGCGATATCCTGTAGCCTCATGAACAAGTGATTCTTAAACAAGTTATAAAAGATATAATGAAGATTTGTTGTCTCCACTTTTATCAAAAACTGATAATTCATAATGAGTCATCTTGTAAGCATGACATAGCTGACTAGCAAACTACGTTTTCTGTAAGTAGTTTGGACATAGCTGACTAGCACACTACGTTTTCTGTAAGTAGTTTGGACCTTTATAGTTACCTATCTATTGTTTCTGCTGAATTGCCCAGTTGCTCAGTACAGTAATCAGTATGACTAGGGATTAAACTTGAGGTCTTAATGCAAGGGATTGACCCATATGGTAGACAGGATTATTTCCCACTTTATTAGCTCAAGTTTAACTTTTTGCGGAAATTGTGTCAAAGGATTTTTTCGCGAGTTATATATCTAAAACAATAATTCAAAAAAATCGAGACTTGGGGAAATATGGTATAAATTCTATCTAAATATACGCAAAAGCTGACTTAAAAGTATATATTAATAATTTGGTGGCTATCAAAACGAATAATACAGCCTGGCTTCTTTACGCTTCTCACCAGATTTAGTATGACTCTACAAACCACATCCTTGGAAAGAACTATATGCTTATATTTCCTCTTGCTCGTTGGTTCTGTTTTAAGATACATCTGTAACCATTTATAATCAACACGAGTTTCTGAAAAAGGAGTTGCATGATTGTAGGTAACTGAAGTAATCAGAATTTATGCAGATGTTATGCTAAAAATTAAGGTCTTCAATTATTTTCAATTTCATGATGCAAATGGTAAACTTTTCTCAATTTCTTATAAGGTTATTTTGAGTTTAAAGAAAGAACTGCAATTTGAATTACTCGAACGGGACATCGATAAAGAGAGGAACTTTTCATCTTTATATGTCATAATCTATATATGCATCATATGATTGTTAATTATGGTGCATTGATTGGCATCTCTTATTTGAGTATCTATTGATGGTCCATCATGGAAGAAATAACTACTGGTTTGTTAGTTATCAGAAACCATAGTAGCTACTTGCGCAACCCAACAGGAAAATTATAGCTGACGACATTTTCAGTGGACTGGCCAGCTAAATAAACTGGTCATCCTATTTTGTTTCAAAAGAGAATATCCTTAGCAAAGAATACAACAGGATAGTCAAGTTATCATTTTAACATGGCATGTAGTGGTCCCAGGTTCGTTCCATTTGGTGTCTAGCTACTTGAATTTCCAGAAGACCAGCTGTGAAGAAGGTATATATGCCAAGTGTAAATTCCTTTGTTTCCACCTTACTCTCTTGGCAGTGGGGTCTCTGTTGCTATGCTTCTATCTTTTTCAGTCATGCCATTATTGAATTTAGACTAGTAAGAGACCCATTACAAGTTTAGTGTGGCATTTTCCTTCAGTGAAACTTGATGAGATCAAATTCTATCATAATCATGGAAGCATGTGTGAAGGGACTGTTTGCAACAGTTGGACTTCGGATTTTGTTGTTCTGAAACTGTTGTTGGAGAAGGTGGTGGGGATCTGGTTGTTGTGGAATGATCCCTACTACCTTTTTTTTGCATATAAGGGAAAAGAATAAACCCTAGCTACTAAAACCGGGAATGGTTCTACTTAAAAGGCTGAAAGATGTTATTCTACTGGGTTAGTAATGTGACAAAAATCTACGGTAGAGATTTAAGATATGGTCTTCCATGGCTCATTCTTGTCTTGTCTCTGTCTTTTGGTGAACTTGGTAGCAGTTCCAGGTCCCAGTTGAAGAATGAAGTTGGGGAACCCAATAGCCACTTTAACTGAATTATATCGAATTCACTCATCTCAAAGAGAGTTAAAAATGACTCAGCTTGTGTAAGTTCACTTGGTTTCTGAAACAGGTCGACTAACCATGCATGTTGGCCAACAACTTCAGTAGTTATCAATAGTAAAAAGTAAAGACCCTCTCAGAATTTTATTCATAAATAAAGATTCTTTCAATAAATATACATATATAAATAGAGACTGAGAGAATAAGAAAGATGGATAGATGCATCCTTCAATTCAGTTGCATCATTATGCGTCATCTGATTACCTCTCCTTTAGGAATTAATACAGCAGAATGGCCTAGTAATCTTGATTTTAGGATTTGTGCTTGCGTCTCTGTAATTAAGATTACTTTTTCCATGATTAACAAATTGATCGTGAGGGGATTGTTGGATGTCAGGAGTCCACTACCGCGAACATGGTTATCTATCTTGTCCCTTGTTATTGATACGCAACTGTTCCCAATGCTTTAGACTAACCCTACTTGCGCGTGGCGAAAATGACTTGATTCTGTCACCCTCCATAAAACTCTAAGAATAAGCCCCTCTGATTTTTTAGAGGATGGAAAAGCATCTCTGAGCTAAATATTCCTCGACTTAAGTCCACAACGCAACAAAAGTAGCCCTTAATTTAACAGTAGATCTTGAAACCTTCCTACAAAACTAAACTAAGATGACCTGTAAAAAGATATATATCCCTTCCTGCAATAAATCAGCATCTGTTGCATTTCTTTATTTATGCTTTATCCCAGAACTACTTTAGCTTTTGACCTGTGGTTTCACATAACTAAACGATGAATATATAACTATGTGTTCAGACATCTGATTCTGATTGCTTTCGCCATTAGGCTACAAGGAATATATAAAGGATAAGTCAATATTATGTTAGTGAGCAAGCACAGCGCAGAAATACTTGGAGCATATAGCACCAATTGAATTATAGTCTTTATTAAATTAACCAACGTCAGAAGTTTATATTGACTGTTTGTTTACGAAGATGACACGTACATATAATTGCTTATTATTTTTTATGTTACAACTATAAGATGAAATAATAAATTGGTCTGACAGCTTTTCATATGGGATTATTTATTAACAGAATGTATTCAGAAATAAACCCTTGTGATATCAAGTGACATGACTATCTCTACTTGTGCTTATGTATGTGAGGGTTAAAGTTGGTTATTTTAAAATTGATGCGAAGTTTGTTACTTCAAATGCCATCCACAAAATGGTAAATCAGTTGCATCATGTGTTCTACACTTTAGAGTTCCGGAAAAAGAAGTTTGCGTGAAAAGATTAATTAACGCTAAAAAAAAGAAAGAAGACATAGATATAGTGTGTAAGTGTATATTGTGCCTAAGTGACAATTTGAACACAATTGGCAATTGAGGAATTCCAAAAGGGATCACATTTGTGTTGTCAAGACCAATAAAATTTCAATTGGACGATTTCCAAGTCATTGTAAAATTAAGATCAGAGTCATTTCCACTAGAGACAGTCTAACTTTAATAAAGTATAAGGGAGAATTTAAGGATAAATGATAAAATTAAGGACTATTATGCATAATTTGAAAAGAAAAATTCAGGGAGTAGGTAATATAGCTACTCATAGTTATTAATCTTTGGAGGAACGTGCATATACGTTAACTTGATGGTTTGCGGAAGGACGTGTATAGACCTATTATTGACTTGCATGGTTGTTTTATGAAGGATAGTTTCCCTCTTTTAGGGTCACTGCCACTGGGGGAAAAAAAAAAAAGTAAGTTGCATCAGATCCGTACATAATTTGTTAAAGAATATCTAATAGGAGGAGTTGCTTATCGCTTTATACCAGAAGATACATATTTTATTTTACTTACAGAAGTATATTTTTACTCTTTTGCTTATATGTTTTGGTTAATATAGTCATGGTTTCCTTCTGTTACGGATTAAAAATGGCAAATCAACATAGGTGTTCTATTACTGAAGACAGGTGTTATAAAATTCTGTAAAAGCTATACCAGTAATTAGAGTGAACGACAATAGAGAAGAATATATGGGAAAAAGGAAATTGGTAAAGCAGCCAATGGAACGACGTTTAGTGGTGTTCAGGACACTGAGGTGAAACAAGAACGCGGCGGTGATTTTGTTAACGAGCTACTTCAGAATTGGGCCACGGTACTTATTTCCCCAAACGCATGTTGTGACATTATCGATAATAACAAAGGATAAATTCACACCAACTTCCAATATACTTGAAGACATTACAAGGACAATAATGATAACAATGAGGAATAAGAGAGACTTAAATAATAATGAAGAGTATTTGAAGATATTTTCCCAAAGTTAATCTACCACCAATTATAATAAATAAATAAATAAATATGAATCAATATTCGCTGGAAGCAATGATTGATGTTAGATATATATAACAGCCAAATAGTATTTTTCCCGCTTTTTGAGAAGTATAACAGATAAATAGTTTGTAGAAAAAAGAAGTACGTGTTTTAGTGGAGCATGACAAATTAGTAGGGTTTCATGTACACATGACATACCTTGTGTTTGGGACAAGGGTGAACAACCAGAAAATTATTTAGGAGAAAAGTAGTTTAGCCTTCTCGTGTTATTTTTTATTTTAACTTCTAATCATTAAATATTTTAATTCAGTAATTAAACTTTGTTAATTACTTTATATTAACATCTTTAACAAAAATCTTAGTGTTGTAATTAATACAATTTTCGCATGTTCTTATAATATTCTATCAAGTAGTAAGTAGTAGGGGACTCCCTATACCATTCTATTAGGACTTTCCTAGTATTTTATAGGCTTTGGGTAAAGTAAAACAAAGCCCCCACTTTTACCTGTTTTTAGGCTCTTATAAAAAATAAAAGAAACAAAATATGGACCTTTTGTTGTTTTTTATAAGGTTAAGAGTGAGCTCCATTTTATTTCACTTTATTTTTTATAAAAATAAAAATAGGTCATATTTTACTGTTTATGAAAATGGACCCTGACGGATGCCTAAGCTACCCTCACCCATGACTAGCCCTGCATTCTATCATACAACACGTATTCAACAATAAGGCAACCAGGTATGTCAAATCAAGTGCATGAACTTTTGTTGACTGAGATATTGTAAGTGCTTTATTTATTTGTTTTTTTTCCTTTGAATGAATTGAAACACGTTTGATTTATACACTAAAATTTAACTTAAGTTACATTGTTGTCTTACAGCTCGAGAAAGCAAAAGATTTATTCATTTAAGATCCAAAATTTTAAAAAGGTTTCAAATTTGATCATAGATGACCAATCCTAAAAAATATGGAGAAATATGCTGATACTGGCAAAGAGAAAGCGTCGGGTCATTGAAAATGATCTAAGTGCAAAGAAACGCCACCATCTGAATCCCAAAAATTAAATTAGATAAGTGAATAGGATCATCATCATTTTGCATTGATTTAAATAATGATTTTGAAGTGGAAGATCCATTTATTGAAAGAAATGATGAAACTGATAGTCTTATTGAGAGGAAGAAAGAAAAAATGAAAAAGGAATAAAATAAGAAAGTGAAAAAAAATTTATTTCCATGAACAAAGAGATAAAAGGAATGTTTCATGAAAGTCAATCTCTTCTCGAAAAAAATTATGAACTTTAGTTATTACGAGCTCAAAATGAGGCAAAAAAATTAAAGCTACGACAAAAACGAGAAGATAGTAAAATTTTATGCAAAAATCTAGATTCCATCAAAGATCTAGTGATGCGTAAGGCTTTCAAAAATGAAAAAATGAAAATTTATGCAAAAAGAGCTCAAGAAGGAGAATCTCAAGGAGGAGTTAGCTCATCTAGTAGCTTTAGCCAATATTTTGATTTTGGAGGAAATGAGGATAACCTTCTAAACTATTAATTATTTATGTAAAATTAATATTCTCAAGTGCTTTAGTTTTACTTTTAAGTTGATTGTTGTAATTTTAGTTTGATTGTAATCTCGAGTCTGATTGTAATTGTAATTTATTTTAGTCTGGTTATAATTTCAAATATTTTCAATAAGTTTTAATTTTTCAAATCAATGTTGTGGTTTAAATTTATGTACCTTTTATTTCAAATTTACTTTTTATTCTTAACATATTTTATTAATGAATTTATAACACTTATAAATAAGAATTATAAATAAATATTAAAATTAAATTTAATATTATATTCAATATTAGTGCCATTTTAAATGTCTCAATGAGATCTTTATAATGATATATTTTGTGTAAAGTAATATATATTTTAAATTTAATTACTTAGAAAATTATATAAATAAATCAAATTGTGAGAAGCACATAAAAGGAATATGTTAAAAAGAAAATAGACAAAGTTGTCTTTTTACAACTTTTGGTGCATGAATAGTAACACATCAAATTTATTGTATTACTATACATTACACCATTTTGGTGTCTTCCTTAGAGTGAATTCATTGCACCACAATACCAAATTTAGTGTTTTGGTGCCTTCGTTGGAGATGGCTTTAAAGCTACAAAAGTTTTCAATGTTTTAATTAATATGTCTATTTATTATGAGTAATCAGGTTAAAAGTTGAATTTGGTGGAACGAGAGGGATAGGAAAGGTAAGCAGAAGAGAGAGTTTGCGCATTGTACGGTTGTACGCTCGATGCGGTACATATGAATATATGCATATTGCATACACAGCATATTCGGCACAAGTAGGGGCTATTTTGGAATTCTCTTTGTTTTGCGAACTCCTTCATATTATAACTAAATATAATAGTTGGATAAGTAATCATGTTTAAAGGAGATCTTGTTATACAAATTCGTTATAATTATTTGATCACTATCAAAGCTCCAAATGTATATAACCCTTTTTGTGTACTGAAATATCAATTTTTTATAGGAAGTAATTTGTGCAAAAAGATGTTCATAGCAATTATATACATTTTTTTATACCGAGTCTATATTGGTCAATTCAATTACACCATTAAGGTTATGATTTAATAACAAATGACAAGTGATATGTTAAAAGAATCACTTTGTTGATTAGAAGGATAATATAACTCAAAAAAATTGTCAACATACTAGGCATTTGCATCGCATTTACTGTACTTAGCATGAAATTGAAGGTTTATTCTAACCAAGGCATATCACACTAAGATCTAATACACATCCAAAGATAGAAAAATAATTTAAAGCAATGAGTCTCAATATCAGAGAAATGGAACGACTAATCATAATTATTCGAATGATGCATGGAAACGTGATAAATATCAACCAAATATAAAATAATATTATATAAATCACTTAAGTAAGTATATTAATTATTTCTTATAGTGTATTTTAGGTGAGTTGATTCTCCATCCCAGGATAATTATAATTATTAATACTGACTGTCTTTCTATTATTTAATATAATAAATCAAGTAGTTGATTAAAAATAAATAAAATTAATTTAAATAACGGAACTAAAGCAATGAATAAAATTAAAACGACTAATAAATAAGTAAGATTTATGTAGAAATTTTTATAGAACCATGTTTTATATATTGAATTTATTTTGACTCAATGATTAATCCGATTTCTTGGATCCATAAGTATTCCAATTTCATAACTATATTCTTTCTCGAGTAATATATCTCTTATCCTTAAGTTGATTGACTAAAATTTCTTTTTAATCAAAATTCTTAAGAATGTGTTACTCTGCTTTGTGAATCCTATTATAGGTTTGACCCTTACATAGAGCTTTGTGTGGTCCTTTTTTATGGTTCTATGTAACTCACTATTCATGTTATGATTTATCCATATATATAATCTATTCATTCTAATGTATGAATTCTGAATTTGAATAAAAATGTGTAGAAATTTTACTTCAACATAATATAATCATGAACAATTCTCACAAAAACTAAGAATTTTTAAATTAAAACATCAAGCCCTATGGTTTATCGCAACTGAATTTATATCTCAATTAATTCATAAATAAACAAAAAATATTAACAATAAACAAGAAAGAACAATAGGTAAAAGATAAAAGATAACATCATAATATTTCTTGAATCTTTAATTCGTTGATGAATCTTGATAGATTTCTTGCTTTTTCTCCTAAAAGTTGTTCTTCCCTTTATCCCAAATGCTTTGCTTCATTTTTTAATTGTTTTTTTCAATGTTTCAAAAACTAACTGTAACGATCAGGAAATTGAGGGGGCTGTTTTGTTAATTTTCTAATTGTCAGGTACTATTTTACTAATTGTTTGTGTTTGTTACAAAGTTGTTATTCTGTTACGACGAGCTAGGAAAGGAATCCATACATACACGGTTCCTGTATGTACGGAAGACAGACAAAAATATCATTAACAAATATTCTTTTCGAATCTTCTTTGCTCTTTTTCTTATCACCAATTCTTTTCTCTTCTCACCTAATCCCTGATTTGTTACAAATATGGTATTAGAATAGTTCTACCCGGGAACTGGCGCGAAAGAAGAATATCACCATGGCTGGACGCTCGAAATGTTTGCAAGAAACTACCAATTTTTGGAGAAGAAAGAGTAAACTTTATGGAAGAACAGATGAGAAGTACTTTGGTGAGCTATAGGAAAATATGGAATGACGATTCTCAAAGGTCGATATTATGGACACCAGGTTACAAACTGTAACAACCCAAATGGTGGAACTCTTTCTTCTCTTTAAAACTCAAGCAGAAAACAAAGTTCTTGAGATGCAATATGACCCAGGAGGTAGTAGAGTCGGACGTTTGGGATGTGTTGGTATATTACCACCTCCAAGAGCTAAGGGCACAGAAAATGGTAGGGGCAAAGGTATTGCATCAGTTGGCTTGAAAGAGGGTAGTACTAGTCAGATGGGTCTCAACCTCAACAGGTCAACAGGAGGAAACCAAAACTTTAACCAAAACCTCATTCCAAGGCTGGATTTCCCTTATTTTGATGGTAGAAATCCGAGAAGCTGGATTTGGAGGTGTGAAAGATATTTTCAAAATTTTGGGGTCACTGAAGAATTTAAGGTGGAAGTGGCCTCCATGCACCTAGAAGGGAAACCCGATGTATGGTTTCAGGGTTGGATTGAAAAAAAAGGGTCGAACCAATGGGAAGCATTTACAGAGGTAGTAAACCATAGGTTTCACTCTAGAGAGCTGGTTGATATCGTAGAAGAATTTAATAAACATAAGCAATAGGATTTGATTGAAGCAAATCAAGAGCAATTTGAAGACCTTCATTCAGCTATGCTACATGCCAACCCAACTTTTACGGAATCCTATTTTATTTCACGTTTTCTCAATGGCCTCTCTGACACATTAGGATTTATGGTCAAAATGTTCAGACCTTAATCATTAGCTGAGGCGTTTGGGCAAGCCAGATTATAGGAAGTATTAGTAGGAGCTCTGCTATGCAGACAGAAGGGACAACCATCATTTTCGAGCTTATCATCAACTAATAGGTCCACAGTAGCACCAAAAGGAGCCATTACTACTTGAAACCAATTATACAACAAGTCAGAACCAAAAAAGAGAACATGGAGCTTGTTTTCTTTGTGGAGAAAGGTATTTTTTAGGACATGTGTGCCAAAAGAGACAATTCCACTGTATTGTTGCTCAGGATGACGTAGATGAGCTTCAAGGGGTAAACCACGAGGATGATCCTCAACCACCATAGGCAATTAGTGAAGGAAACAACTCTGAACCAAAATCGGGAGCCCAAGAGGAACCCATAACCATCTCGTTGCATGCACTTAAAGGCACAGTAACATTCAATACCATTAGAATTCAAGGATTGACTCAAGAAGATCATTATTAATTTTGGTTGATAGTGGAAGTACCCATAGTTTTTTGGACTTTCAACTAGCCAAAATATTACATTTACCACTGCAAGCTACGAATCCTCTTATAATGACGGTAGCCAAAGGCAACAAAATTCATAGTCGCTATTGTTGTGTAGGGTTTGAGTAGAGTATACAGGGACTAACGTTCAAGGCAGACTTGGGAGTAGTAGACTTAGGAGGGTGTGACATGGTGTTAGGGGTCGATTGGATGAATTTCGATTTTACAAATCTATCATTGTCCTTCGATCATAATAGGCGCAAGGTAACGTTAAAGGGGGTCACAGAAGAGGACCAAGCTCGTTTGGACTCCATCACTTGTAAGGAACTTTGTTTTTTTGTTAAGAACGATAGTGTAATTTAGCTGTTTACAATATGGCCAATTGTTGATGTACTCCCTCAACAACAACTTGGTAACCACTCTCATGAGCTTTAATTTTTACTAACTGAATTCTAGGAATTATTTGCTTCACCTACGGGATTACCTTCTCAACGTTCTTGTGATCATAAAATCCCTCTCAAACTTGTTTCCCAAGCAGTGAACTTAAGACCATACCGTTATCCATATTTTCAAAAGGAAGAAATCTAGAAATTGATTAGAGAAATGATTCACTCTAGAGTTATTCAACCTAGCCACAACCCTTTTGCTTCACCAGTGCTATTAGTCAAGAAGAAGGACGGTTCGTGGCATTTTTGTGTTGATTATCACCAACTCAATTTAATAACCATGAAGGACAAATTCCCCATTCATTATATAGAGGACCTATTTGATGAATTGCATGATGCGTATTATTTTTCTAAGCTGGACTTGCGCATTGGTTATCACCAAATACGAATGCATAAGAAGACATACCAAAGACAACATTCAGAACTCACTTGGGCCATTATGAGTTCTGCTTGATGCCCTTCGGCCTCACTAATGTGAATAATGTATTTGAACCGTATTTGAGGAAATTTGTTTTAGTTTTTTTTATGACATACTTATTTATAGCAGATCTTTTAGCAACACTTGGTCTATTTAAGGATGGTCTTTCAACTACTAAAAGATCACCAGTTATTCCTCAAGCTCTCTAAATGTTCCTTTGCAAAGAATCAAATCGAGTATCTCGACTATATTATTTCGCATGGAAGAGTCTATACAGACCTAACAAAGATCGAAGTAGTGACCAATTGACTGACAACTAACACAGTCAAGGAGTTGAAGGGGTTTCTTGATCTCACAGGCTATTATAGACATTTCTAGAAAGATTATGGTGTTATCAGCAGGCCTCTCACAAACTTATTAAGAAAAGATTCCTTTCTATGGTCTTCCTCGGCACAAGCTGCTTTTAAGGCGCTCAAGCTCGTCATGTGCTCAACTCTTGTTCTCACCCTACCAGACTTCCTAAAGCCATTTATCCTTGAAACGAAAGCGAGTGATACTGCCATTGGTGCGGTGCTCATGCAAAGGCATCATCCAATTGCCTATCTAAGCAAAGCCTTAAGCAGGAGGAATCAGGGGCTATCAATTTAAGACAAGGAACTTCTTGCGGTCCTACTCGTTGTTGAGCATTAGAGACACTATTTGGAGGGAAGTTCTTTTATTATAAAAATTGATCATGATAGCCTGCATTCTCTACTGTAACAAAGGCTTCACACTCACTTACAAAAGTAAGGTCTCTTCAGACTATTGGGGCTAGATTATTCTATAGTGTATCGCTAGGGTGTGGAGAATAAAGTAGTTAATGCCCTATCGAGAAAAGTTGCGCACTCCGATTGTTATGCCATTTCCCATCTTGTTCTAGACTGGATAGAAGATTTGATCAGAAGCTATCATGATGATATTTGGGCTCAAGACTTCCAAGTATAAATGGCAATATCAGGGTCTTCTAATCAAGGGGACTACTCTCTAAAGCAGGGACTAATCAGATTTAAAGGGAGAATTTAAATAGGTAACGTTGAATATTTTATACGAAGGTTGATAGAATTCATGCATATGTCTGCTTTAAGTGATCATGCTAGCTTAAAGGGGACTTATAAACACATGAAGGTGGTTTTCTATTGGCCTGGAATGAAGAAACAAGTGGCTGAATGGGTAAGTAAATGTAAGGTGTGCCAACATTGTAAGCCAAAGTAAGTTACATGCCCTCGATTACTCCATCCAATAACAGTATCGACACAAGCATGGGACCAAATCAACATGGACTTCATCGATGGGTTACCAAAATCTGGGGGAAGGACTCTATTATGGTAGTTATTGACAAATTTACTAAATATCACTACAAGAAAATCACGTAATAGCGTCGGAATATTTTCGACGGAAACCAATCCGTTGCAACTTACCGACGGAACGAACATATTCTGTCGGCACATAGAATGTTTTACCGACGAAAAATAGATCCGTCGAAAATACTGTAGGAAAAACTTTCACGCAAAATCTCCAACAGAAAATAGCGACGCCAAAAGTCACGACGACGGAAAAAATGCTGGAATCGTTCCCGCAATTTAATTTCTTCGTCGATTTACCGACGGGAAACCTACTGTCGGTATTTGGCTTTCATTTACCGACGGACAAGCAATCCGTCGCCAAATCTTGAAGCAATATATCGACGGACAGGCTTTTCCGTCGGTAAATTGTTTACAGACGTCGTCGTGTCGATGAAGAAGAGACGATACACCGATCGCATAAAGGTTCCGTCGGTAACTGTCGGCATCCTCGTCGACCCTTCGTTGATATAACCCTAGTATACCGACGGAACGTCTGATGTCCGTCGGTACCTGTTCTTATGAACAAATTTTACCTACGGAACTAATATTCCGTCGGTACACTTGCCGACAGTTACTGACGGCAGATGATATTCCGTCGGTAACTGTCGGCAGCGAAACCTAGTTTGCCGACGGAATAATTTTGCCGTCGGTATTTGAGTTTCTACCGTAATAAAAATGCCGCGCTTTTACCGACGGAATGGTCTTGTCCGTCCGTAACTTTCCGCGCTTTTACCGACAGAATGGTCTTGTCCGTCGGTAAATGTCGTCGGACGCGTATTCTGGAAACCTAAATTACCGACGGAATGTTGTGTTCCGTCAGTAATCCAGCGCCTATAAGTCGCGCCCGACTCCCTTCCCTCCCCTCGCGCCTTCATTTCTCTTCTTTCCTTACGGTTCAGAGTTTTTCGATTCCTTCTCTCGCGTTTTCCGATCGTGTTTCGATTATTGTCTTACTCATCGTGCGTTGTTTGAGGTAAACTCTCTTAT
>JANQAP020000248.1:1700487-1711795 GCA_026874005.2 Erythroxylum coriaceum
TTACCGACGGAACATTTTACCGTCGGTAACTTTACCGACTGTATTAGAAACATTCCGATGCTAAATTTACATACGGGTAAGCCACCGGTCGGTAACTTTAGCGACGGAATACATCGGACGGTCGGTAACTTTTTGGTTGATTTTACCGACGGTTTATTTTTTCTGTCGGTAATTTTACCGACGGTAGACAAACGTTCCGTCGGTAAATTTAGCTACGGCTGAATCTCCGACGTTTTTGACCGTCGGTTTATTCCGTCGGTAATGCTGTATACTGACAGAATATTTCTCATTTCTGTCGGTATTTTCCGTCCCTAATTCACTATTTTCTTGTAGTGTATGGTCATTTTTTGGCATTGTCTCATCCATACACAGCAAAGCACGTTGCCTAGCTCTTCCTTGACAACATTTATAAACTCAATGGACTTCCTTATGCAATTATTACAGATCGAGATACTCTCTTCACTAGCTCATTTTGGAAAGAATTATTCACTGCTTAAGGGGCTAACCTTCACATGAGTTCAGCCTACCACCCACAATTCGATGGTCAGACAAAGAGGTTAAACTACTGCTTAGACAATTATCTGACATATATGGTTCATGACAACCCAAAGTCATGGACTTCATGGCTATCTCTCGCTGAATGGTGGTACAATACTAATTTTCATTTAGCCCTTAAACTAACCCCTTTTGAAGCCCTCTACGGTTACAAACCTACCCAAGTCCCTCTAGCTCTCAGAACCAACCCCTATACACCTTCTACTATAGCCTTTGTTGAGATATATTTGTAAAAGCGCCAAAATAAGATGCTTATTTTGAGGGACCAACTACTTAAGGCACAAAATAGAATGAAGTAACAAGCAAACAAACGATGCACTAAAAGAGACTTCTTAGTAGGTAACATGGTCTATTTAAAATTACAACCTTATAAGCAATTGACAGTGGTAGCTTGACATTCTCTCAAGCTTTTTGTCCGCTAATATAGACCCTTCAAGATCATTCAACGAGTTGGCACCGTTACATACAAACTTGTTCTTCCTACTACTGCAAAGATCCATCCAGTATTTCATGTCTCTTAACTGAAGCTTGCTTGTGGTGATGTTACTTTTCCAGTCTCTCCCCTCCGAGACCTTACGACTTCTGATGATACCACCATAGTCCTAGAATTGGTCATTGATAGTCGAGTGCTTAAAGTTAAAGGTACTGCTATTCCCTAAGTTCTGATTAAATGGAGGGGCAAAGATCTTGATGAAGCTACATGGGAAGACCGCGATGTCATTGCTCAGCAGTTTCCAGAATTCCTATCTTCACCTTAATGACAAGGTGCTTTTGGAGGGTGGGGTAATGTAACGATTAGGAAATTGAGGGGGCTATTTTGTTATTCTTCTAATTATCAGGTACTATTTTACTAATTGTTTGTGTTTGTTACAAAGTTGTTATTCTGTTATGATGAGCTAGGAATGGAATCCATATATACACGGTTCCTACATGTAAGGAAGATGGACATAAATACCATTAATAAATATTCTTTTCGAATCTTCTTTGCTCTTTTTCTCCCCACCAATTCTTTTCTCATCTCACCTAATCCCTAGTCTGTTACACTCACCTTTTATGTTCCTTTGTCCTCTCTCTTAAGCATGAAACTAGATAACGTAGCCTAAATATGAGACCTTATTGGCATCCTATGTTAATTAAGCTCCTCTTCTTCTTCTTTTATGTAATAAAACACTATTATACAAGTTTAAACATAGGGTCATGTTTCCTCTGTATTGTCAAATATGGGTAGAACATAGTAAGGAATTGATAACACCTAAAGAAAGAGAATGTTGTACGTCTTGTTGAATATGGTAAGGACATGGATACTTGTTAGTGCCGTGTTAGCCAGGTAGAAAACTCTCCAAGAAGCAGAATGTTGCATGTTTCAATGTAAGGAGTAATATGATAGTCCTTATAATGTGGTTATACTCCTTATTATGTGAATTTGGATTTCTTTTTACTATTACAACTATTTTATGATGTAACAATAGTTGAACTATACATTTAACTTTAAATCCAATTTTTTATGCTCAAATATAAACATATTAAATCATATTATTATTTTGTTGATCAGTTAATAACATTGAAAAGGTTCAAATAAGATCTAACATATTTAATTAGATTATTATTTTGTTAATGAGTTGATAACATTGAGAAGGTTCAAATAAGATATATTTTTACTAATGATCAACTTATTGATATATTCACAAAACCAACCCATTAAAGACTATTTGCAAAACAAAAGAGACAAGACACTCGTTAGGAACGACAAAGATATAAATATTATCATTATCTTTCTCAAATATTGTCTTTAATATAAATTTTCAATTATTTGTGATCTAACCAATCTTATCATATTTTAAAGCGTAATCTTTATATAAATACACAAAAAAATGTTTTCAACTTGTTATCATTAATAACAGTATGGATCTTTGAAAAACTTGACCTATTACTTTTTTGTTGAATTTTCAAGTTGCTAAGTATAAGTAGAGTATATAATGTCTTAGTTGAAGAGATTGACTCAAATGGTAGACAAATTTATTTCCTCATTTTACTTTCTCAACTTTAAACTTAGTTGGAAATTGTGAAATCTAAGTAATTTTAAGCAATTTATTCAAAAATCTAACCGATTCAGGTTCAACTGTAAAAATTTTGAACTGTTTAACTTTTCGGTTCGATTTACTTTAATAACTTTCATTTTTAAAAACTAATCAGGATCAATTTTTATAATTTAGTATTCTTTTTATTCAATTAAACTTCAATTTTTTGATGAATAAAGACAATCTCTTTTAATCATATTTTAAAAATTTTAATTTTATTGAATTTTTAGTTCATTTTATGACAATTTAATACCGTTTAAATTTTTTATACTCTAAACAACTTGTCTTATCAATTTAACTTTTGATTTTTAAATTACAAATAATTCATCTAAAGTTAGAAGAATTTGGGAGGTTTGGTATCAATTTATATCGATATATGCAAAGCTGACTCGAAAGTATATATTAATTATTAGGTGGCTATCAAAACGAATAACGCAGGCTGGCATCTATAGATATTAATTTGACCATAAAGGGGTAGATAATGATTAGAAACACCTTTGTATAGCACTTTGGATGTCACGTATGTCTCCTACTAGTTCAGATTAGATAGTTGTGGACAAAAGAAGTTAATTTGAGGAACGGGGAACTTCGAGCACGATCTTGTTGACCTTGAGGAGTGGCACGTTTATGCTGCCACAGACTTATATATATGGTGCATTACATGCTCATTATCTCCGGATTTAACTCGTCTCCGTAGTATGACTAGACACGCCACATCCTTTTTTTTTTTTTTCTTCTCTCTCTAGTGACATTGATCTCTTCTAATGAATAATGATGCATCTTTGGTCATTCATAAACAACATACGTTCTTAAATAAGGAATTACAAAATATCATCATGGTTATAGGTTATTGAAATAATCGCAATTAATGCTGATACAACCGAATAATTAGAAATTTTAATTACTTTAATTTTGTAGAATAATGGAGATCATGGATCAAAATCTGCAATATTAATGCATCAACTAGCTAGTTAGTCTTACAATTTTTAATATCAATCGTCAAAGTTTAACCTTCTTCATCTTTCTGATCAGTTTAAATATCTAGGGTATATATAAACTTTTGAGACTTCAAAATCATTATTAGTACTATAGTCAGCACTAGAGATGGGAATTTTGCATCATTAGTCGATTAGTAATGATAGCGAGCAGAAGCTAGAAACTAAAACTTAAATTCAAAGTACATTCAAAATAGCAGCAAAAGCTGGGATTTGCCGTGAGAAAGAGAAAGATGTCATTAGTTGATACTGTAGTGTCGAATGAATAAAAACAATGGGCTTAGAATATTGCTTTCCCTTTTCTGTTCTAACTTCCAAAGGGAAACGAGAAAGGAGAATACTGTTCAATGTTTGTGCTATATATATGCTTTTGTTAATTAATTATATGGTGTATCTACGCTTACAAAAAGGACTGCTCTTTCTAGATTAGTATATTGGCACCAATACAGATGAACTTTTCATCTTTATGCCATCGTTTCCGTGTCTGACAACATTGGTAATCGTGGTGGGTGGATTATTTCTTTGTCTTTTTGTTTAGGTATGGATAAAATAGTACATATACTTCTCGGCGAAGAATGATATCGAGAATAGATATTTTAATGATTCAATAAAGGTAAAGAAGATTCACAAACGTGACTTTCTACAGAAACATAGGTAATTTTAACTTGATTTTCAATACAATTAGACAAAATATGCTTAACATTAGAAGGTAAACTAGATATAGACAAAGTTGAAGACAAACGAACATGGTCATTTGGTAGTATTTCCATAACTATTGTGCTCTATCTTTACTCATCCTTATCAAGAGACAATGTTATCGTCGGCCAAAATACGAAAGATGACTTTGATACTAAAGGAGTTGATCTCTTTATGGAGAGAACACAACCATACACATCTGCATGTTGGAGCTATACGCATTGTTCTCACACTTTATGAAAGAAAGGAGATACCTGTTACAGCTAAGATATCTCTTCTAAACACTGCCTACACAACGTATCAAAATGCTTTGATTGATACTTTGCTGACTACTCTCAACAATGGAAGTGTTATTCTGACAATAGCACCTAATTTCAATATCAGGTTGGATGTTCCCACTTTGTCTGAACAGCTGCAAGTTCAAATTCAGATTACTGGAGCAGATCAAGATTTCACAGTCATCATGGCTACCTTACATCACCAGATGATCTATCGTCTGCAGAATCATGCTTTGGACCTCAACTTTCCAAATTCTACTTCAGATGCTCTTTATATGGTTGTTGATCGTTCTAATGATTATACTACTATCATCCAGATCCCGAAGTAATTACCAGTAGTGGAGCTTGAAAAGTTGATGCCTACTGAATAGATCACTAATTACCAGAAGGTGTTCCATGCGCCTCATCGACACTCTTTTCATACAACCACTCCTCTGATTATGAAGACATTAAAAGATTGAATGATGAAGTCTATCTATGTAAGACCCAACGAAGATCCATCTGGACCTTCTACATTAGGTGTTATATTTCTGAATCAGCCAGTATTTTCTCAAACGAAAGGTAAATCTGGCCCTCCTATCCATTATTTTAAATCTAATGGAGATTCAGTCTATGTAAGCCATTATCATGGACACTTTGTATGGGATGTTGACCCATCTATGTGCGAACCTGACTGTGAAGTCTGTCTCAACCCCGAGTCAGATAATGATGATGATGATGAGCGGTATGCCAGACGACGATGGATGAAGAAAAAGTCTAAAACTCATTATATGCCTTCTCAACAATATCATCCACACAAGGATGATTCAGATCCAGATGATTCTAACAAATCTAGTGGTCTACCCATAGAAAGATCCAAACATAGATCTCTTCATGAGATGCTGAAATCTTCTACCTGTCAGCCTAAGCCAACAATTCCTGTCATTACTCCTACTCTTATACCTTGTATGATGGTTAAGTCAAACGAAGAAGAGTTTCCTTCTCTACACAGGAGTACAGATGAAACAACTAGGGTTATCTCTAGCCCTTGTATTCAAGCTACAAGAATCACTTCACAAGGAACACTGGTCTCAAATCCTTCTGATGAAGTTCTTAACCGACAGACATCAAATACAGTAGCACAGAACAAAGTCCTTCGAAGAATTGATTCTAAGCTAGATGGAATCAGTTAACAGACTCATACTACTCAACAAAAAATTGATGCTGTCTCTAAACAGGTCTAACAACTATACCATTCATACAAAGCTCAGATCCAGCAACTCAACATTGATCTTCGACATTACATTGCTACATAGTATTTTAGACCTGACTTCGACATCAAAACTAGAGAATTCAGGAAGATACAAGGAATTGTGCAACGTATGGAAGCTGATATGCAATCTGGACAGTCTAAGACTGTATATGGCTCATCCTCTTTAGTATTTCCAAATATACAGCCAGTATACACTCCTCCTCTATATCAGACGTACCCAGAAGAAGTTGACTATTCAAAGGTCTTCAAATTCAACTATCCTTTGATCAGACAACATATACATCCTCAAGCAGCTCAAACAAAAACTAAAAAGCCAAAGTTAAAACCAAAGCCTGAACAAGTCCTTGAGCCATCACTTTCATATTCTAAACCTGAACCAGTGGACTAAACCATTACAAATTCAAACACCTCCCACTTCTCGACCAAAGTCTTAAACTTCCACCTCTATTGGGAAGGATAAAGTGCCTCTGATAGAGTTCATAGCAACTCTTGCACCTACACCTGCTGCAGAAGATTCCTCTGCTTAATCAAATAATTCAGAAACTTATTCTGAAGTCTCTGTCCCAATATCTGAAGTCGAACAGATCTCTGAACCGTCTTCTGATTCCTCAGCACAGCTAGCTGATTTATCAGATTTAACACAAGGTTTGATGACTATGCCTGAACCTACTGGAGCTGAACCAGAAATAAGTGAAACAGAATCCACAGGTACTGAACCTTTCAGACCTACACCAACACCACAAACAGTACCAGCTCAACCAACTGCACAAACTAAGCCTACTTCAGGACCTTGGTTTACTTTTGACGATCTTCTGCCAAAGAAATGGAGAAATCACTTACATGAATTCGGTGCATGGATAGATCTTCAAATGACTCGACCGAATAATCCTTTACAGGATATTTTGTTTGAGTTTACTTCTTTTTTCACTAGTATTTTGCGAGAATGGTTGCAAAGTATTGACGACTATCGAAGACTTCAGTATGTCCAAGTCACTACAGCAGTTGCTCCTCTTGGAACAATTCATAAGGAATTCATTGGTGACTTTCATCTTATAGATAAGCAGATCCGTTAGGAGTATTTTGCAATGGAATGTTGTTCACTTGACAAACATGATTTATGTAAGCATTTTCAACATATGACGGAAAGGTATTATCTTTTGAATGGATGGAAAGATGTTAATCTTCGATATACTTTTATCTCATTCGTTCCAGATCAACTGCAACCAGAGTTACAATGGACCATTGTTTCTTTATAAAGGGATATTGCTAATATATCTTTTGGAGAAATCTACCAGCTTGCTTTAGCCTCTCTTGATAAGCTTTGTGATCAACACACCTTATTCAAGAACATCGTTAAAGCTGGTCCACTTCTCTAACACGCTTGCAAGAAGCCTTATCTTCAAATTAAGTGCAAAGACAAAAAGAACTGTGATTGTAACAACAAGAAGAAATCTCATCACAATCATGCCTATCATTGACGAAAGTTCCACAGACAAATGGAAGATTACAAGCCCTTCAAGAAAACTTATATGAGAAAAGATGGAACAAAACAAAAGTTTGTTCGATTCTTCAAGAAGAAATCCCATCATTCTTAAAAAGCTTATCGACGTTTTCTCTGTAAACAACCAGGACACTTTGCACGAACTTGTCCTCACAAAAGCAAGAAAGATGTCAAGTTATTGAAGCAAATGCAATCAATTTTGCCTATTCATTCTTCTAATAACTTTGAAGATTTTATTGAGGAACAATCCACTAAAGATGAAGACACTAAGTTTGCTGTTTTTGTTACGACCTCTGAAGATGAATCCTCTGATTCCTCTATCTCTCTAGGGGATGATTTTCTATACATGCTACAGCAAACCTGCATGAAATTAGATCGCACTCTAATCTAACGACCATATGTCCATATCCAACTCTTCAGATAAGATTAATATGATATCCCCATCAAAGCTATTAGATTTATGGATACTGGGTGCAACCATACGATTATGAAGCCCAACATTTTACCTTATGAGGCATGGACCTTATATGATGAGTGCTTTACTGCTACAGATGGCAATTCATTCAAGATTGAGTTCATTACAAAGAGAAAGATCGGGATACAATTCTTTCCACAGTGTACAGTTTGGACTAAAGTGCTTAGTAGCAATCTACCTGGACCAGATATTCTCATTGGTATGGATGCATACAGCAAAGCCTCACCTTTATAGATCCTACTCACAGGCCTCAGGTATCGATCATTTTATAGTCCCTACACTGAAGTGAAAAATGTGTTTAAACTTTCTCAAGTTCCCACACCATATACCTCATTGCGAGATAAACTGTTAGACTATTGTCCTGATTCACATGAATAGTTTTCTGATCCATATCCTCTTTGGAAAAATGCTGACTTTTTTATAAGTCTACCTTTAAAAAAGAATGAGGATATCAATCCTACGAAAGCTACACATCTAGGGATGCACAAGCCGAGTGTGCTATCCTTCTGAAGCAAGGACTCATTGAGCCCACAAAGTCAGATTGGGCTTCCCAGGCATTTTATGTAAACAAATGTTCATAGTAAAAGCGCGGTAATAAGAGATTGGTGATTGATTACAAGCCTCTGAATGCATTCCTGTAAGATGACAAGTTTCCTCTCCCTAAGATTAGTACTCAGGTACTATTTTTAAAAGAAGTTGTTGTCTTTTCCAAATTTGATCTTAAGGTAGGATTTTGGCAATTGGGTGTTCACCTGACTGAGTGGTACAAAATTGTATTCTGCATTCTCAATACACAATACCAATGAACTGTTATGCCATTTGGGCTTAAAGTTACCCCATCATTATTTTAAAGAACCATGACCAAGATCTATGAGCTTATCCTCAACAGTGTAATCATTTACATTGATGACATTCTCCTGTTCTCAAAGACCTATGAGGAACATCAGGCCTTACTTTAGTAATTCTTAGATCTTACTAAACAATATGGCATCATGCTTTCAGCCTCTAAAAGCATCATTAGTACAAAGGAGATTGAATTTCTGGGTATGAATTTCAAAGATGGATTCTACCAACCTGGTACATATATTGTACAAAAGCTGTTACACTTTCCTCATGAAAATCTCACTGTGAAATAAATACAACAATTCCTTGGGATTGTTAATTACATTCGTGAGTTCATACCACACGTGACAGTTTAAACTTCATGTTTATCCAAATTGCTCAAAAAGAATCCACCACCTTGGCATTTAGAACAAACAAAGGCTGTCCAACATTTAAAGCACATCTGTCAAGATCCTCCACCTTTAAAAATTCTTAACATGGGATAATGCATAATACAGACAGATGCCAGTGACCATTATTAGGATGTTGTATTTATTTAAGAAATCAATAACAAGTGCCATTTTTGTGGTCATGCAAGTGGCTAATTTCGAACCTCTGAATGCCACTACCATATCAGTTACAAAGAGATCTTAGCTGTTAAAAGAGGTATTGAAAAGTTTGCTTTCCACCTTGCTCCTTATCACTTTGTCATTGAAATGGATAATACTTCATTTCCCAAGATTCTTGATCAACTGAAGAAATATCTTCCCAACAGTCAATTGCTTCATTGGCAGGAATGGTTTTCTCGTTATAAATTCTCCATTTGTCATATTAAGGGTCACTAAAACACACTTGTTGATTTTCTCTCTAGACCTACCAAACCTATCTTATTTCTTTCCTATTCTCTAAAACATTATATTCCTCTTTTTTGGCTTATGGAGTTTCCCAAGTTTGCGAAATTTTAAAAAGATTTTCCCCTTTTGTTTTCTACTCCTCTAACCACTGTTGTAGACCTCTTCCCCCTTCTTCATCAAAGTCTGTTTTATTATCTTCATCTCACAATTCTCAAATTTGATATTTTACCCACTCCTGGTTATTTTGATGCTCTTGCTCCCTACAAACTAATGTATCATCTTTATGATACTCTCCACGATACTACCTTGTGGCATCTTTGGGCTTTGTCTGCCCTATATGCTTGCTCTATCTCTCTATCACCACTTTATGTTGATCGTCATTTATTTGATCCTAAAAATGTCAACTCTCTTTTATGGAATTTTTAGAATGGTTTCAACCATTATCCAAATGGCGTGTGGACATGTCTCAACACTTAACTCATTACCGTTTATAGGATATTGCTTTAACTGATCAGAAAGTTTATGTCATTTATATCATACACCGTCCTTACTGTATGAGTACTTCTGGACATTTGTGTACACTAAATCATCTTCAACATTGGCGAACCACCCTTGATTGGTTTACAGAATGCACATAGTTAATAACAGACTTACATTCTTTCTTAGACCAACTTAATCAATCCCCGAGCCTGTCTCCATCCAACATCTGTAAATCTCTTGGTCCATAATTTGGAAATACTACTCTTCTGACACCAAATCTTACTCCATCATTTGACCAATCTCTTAGTGTTGGCCCTGGGTCCCCATACGGACTTTATGGCGACTACGTGTCACCCTTGAATCAATTAATACTAAATAAATTATAACATGTAAATAAATTAAAGACTAGGTAGGGAACATTCGTGGTGGGGTTATAGCATAATTATAGACATAAAATTAAATTATTCGAAAACAAAAACAAAAATAAAAAATTAAATAATAATTAATTAATACACAATTTATTAAAGAATATCAATTTAAAAGAGACAAATAATAATGGTTTTTAAATAAAGAAAATTCATAGGAAAGGTAAAAATATTACTCCACAATTTACAAGAATTTTTCTATACCCAAAAGTGAACCAAGAATATTTAATTTGGGTGTAGGAAGAGTTTATATCAATTTGAATTTAGGAAATGAAAATCGTAATTAAAAAAAAACAAAACATCACATTTCACACGCCTGGGAGAGGGTTCAAAAACAACAGGAAAGTCGCGATCGTACCAAGTTACGATCGTGACTTTTAGTGAACAGTGGCAGGAACAACGAGGAAGTCACGATCGTACCGTGGTACGATCGTGACTTTGAAGCAAACATAGCAAGTCGCGATCATTCCGTGGTACGATCGCGACAATGACGAAATCGGCGACCGTCGTGATCGTACCGTGTCACGATTGCGACTTGGTCGATTTTTGGGAATGTCGCAATCGTTACGGGTAACGATCGTGACTTTCCAATTAAAACATCCTTTCTTCTACACAACATATCTCTCAATCCAGAAACCCAAAAATTACAAACTATACATCATTGGAAAGCTAAGAAAACGATCTACAACTTTCATGAAGACAATTTTGCCTAATTCGGACTGTATCAATACAGTTTAATCATTTAAACAAAGGTTCCATGTCAGTCAAAATGACACTTCAATTATGCATAAATGCACCCAAACACAGCTACCTTAAAATAGTCATAACTTCTACATCTGATATCCAAAAATTTCGATCTTTATAGCGATAGAAAGCTAAAAGGATAATCTACAACTT